>BLSH010364363.1:2397545-2416222 GCA_018402905.1 Glandirana rugosa | reverse complement strand
TAGTAAAAACTATGCTTCAGTTATGAATGAACCAATTGGTACCAATCACTGACTCTGTCCAATCAGAAAAGGAAGGAGCCGGTAAATTACAAATTTACCGACCCGTTCACATCCCTCCATCATGACACATCTTTTACAGCAGCTGGCAGGAGAGAGGAGGGGGGAAGACAGCAGCTCTGTGGGGGGGAACAGGGACCCTGGGAACAGCAAGTAAACTGGATAGGAGTGGTGGCGGGGGCGGCATATAGAGGAGCTGATCTACCCCATTAGGAGAAAAATGGAGGAGAATGGTTCCTCTAAATGCTGCCCCCGCCATCATCCCTCCTATCCAGGTGTACAAGGGAGGCACACGGGCCCCCTGGAGCATGGGACCCGGTTGCAATTGCAACCCCTGCAACCCCTTTCGTTACTCCCCTGCTTAGCTGGCCATAGCTATGTGAAAAGAACTCAGAACTGGTGTAGTATTCAGGCCACCAAGGCAATCTGAGGATTATGATAGTCTGTTGACTGAGGAGCTTAGTCAGACTACGTGAAGGGAGAGGTTTTAATGGCTGATTTCAACATGCCTGACATTAACTGAAATATTCCAACTGTGCAACTACTGTACATACAGTGTCTCACAAAAGTGAGTACACCCTTCACATTTTTGTAAATATTTTATTATATCTTTTCATGTGACAACACTGAAGAAATTACACCTTGCTAAAATGTAAAGTAGTGAGTGCTGCTTGTATAACAGTGTAAATTTGCTGTCCCCTCAAAATAACTCAACACGCAGCCATTAATGTCTAAACCGCTGGCAACAAAAGTGAGTACACCCCTAAGTGAAAATGTCCAAACTGGGCCCTAAGTGTCAATATTTTGTGTGGCCACCATTATTTTCCAGCACTGACTTAACCCTCTTGGACATGGAGTTCACAAGAGCTTCACAGGTTGCCACTGGAGTCCTCTTCCACTCCTCCATGACAACATCACGAAGCTGGTGGATATTAGAGACCTTGCGCTCCTCCACCTTCTGTTTGAGGATGCCCCACAGATGCTCAATAGGGATGCCCTTTCAACCTCTGCAGCAATATTGGCAGCACTCATATGTCTATTTCCCAAAGACAACCTCTGGATATGATGCTGAGCATGTGCAATCAACTTCTTTGGTTGACCACGGTGAGGCCTGTTCTGAGTGGAACCTGTCCTGTTAAATAGGGATGGGTGAACGGATTGGCCCCCTGAACCAACCAAAATGCAATGCGGCACTGAAAAATGCATTGCAAACCCTTATTGGCTGCAGCAGTGAAAGCCCAAATTAGGGCGCAGAGCACTGTCAGAGGCATGACTTTATCCAATCATGGCTCAATACCGCAGCACAGTATAAAAGTATTCTTGCAATGGCAGCCATTTTCAGTGTGATTTTTGGCCCGTACACACGATCCGAAAATCGGACGAAAAATATCGCATACGATGCGATCGTACGATAATCGGATCGTTAGTACACAGCTTACGAGAGCCGATCACGACAGTTCATCAGATAATATTCGATCGGACAAGCATGAAAATTTTGATCGCATGGTGCCCGATCGTACGATTTTCGTTTAATCAGTACAGTTGTCGTCCGACAATGCAATACAAATACATTACAACACATGACATCACTTCCGATATTTTATTCTGTCGTACGAGAATATTTGTGACTTTAGTATATTCTTCCGATTCGATCTGAGATTAGCATGCAAAAAAAAAATGGACGATCTGTCGTCCGATTTTCGGATCGTGTGTACGGGGCATTAGGCTGAAGGGAGATAGAACAGGGCTCTGTTCAGTGCTATTAGTTAGCTAGTGTGCTAAACTGTGTGTAGAATATTAGTTTAGTGTCACTCTAGGGATAGTGTGAATTTAGTGAGGAGGACCATGCAGCTTTGCATAGTGTGCAGCTAGAGTAGGGACAACTCAGATAGTTTCACCATAGTGCAGTGACACTGTGTCATTCATACATACTTAAGTGTATATGTAGAGTAGGGACAGCTCAGATAGTTTCAGTGTAGTGAGACCGTGTCAGTAATCTTTACATAAGTGTATAGCTAGAGAAAGGGCAGTTCAGATAGCATCAGTGTAGTGACGGTTTAACACCGTCTATTTGATTGCGTTATTGCCAGTTTAACCCCATTTACTTCTGTGTGCGTTACTGCCAGTTGAACGTCATTTACTTCTGTGTGCGTTACTGCCAGTTTAACGACATATAGTTCTGTGTGCGTTACTGCCAGTTGAACGCCATTTACTTCTGTGTGTGTTACTGCCAGTTTAACGCCATGTAGTGCTAAGTGCGTTACTGTCAGTTTAATGCATATAGTTCTAAATGCGCTACTGCCAGATTAACGCCATATAGTTCTAAGTGCGTTACTGCCAGTTTAACGCCACTTACTTCTGTGTGCGTTACTGTCAGTATAACGCCATATAGTTCTAACTGCTTTACTGCCAGTTTAACGCCATATAGTTCTAAGTGTGTTACTGTGAGTTTAACGCCATATAGTTCTAAGTGCATTACTGCCAGTTTAACGCCATTTACTTCTGTGTGCGTTGCTGCCAGTTTAACGCCATATAGTTCTAACTGCAATATATAAAATAGGCTGCGCTAAGGATAGTCAAATGTTAGCTCAGAGGAGCCAAACACACAGAATAGCAAATAGGACAAATAAATATCAATAAGTTTAACATATAGAGTAAACTGTACTGGATTAAAAGGACAGAATCACAGATAAATTATAAATTGCATAAATAATGTCCAAAATCCACTGTACATAAATAAGGGCAAATGGCCACAGGTCAGTACTTCCCTACATATAAATGTTAGTACTTAGTAATTTGTTAGGGAAATGAAAAAGAGGGAGTACCCAGTGTTCACAGGGTGAAAATCCACCACCAGACAGCAAATGCGCTTACCAAAAGTAAGCCAAAAAAGTGCATTGACTTTTCACCCAGCCTGGGTCTTTTCAGGGATTATGGAACATTCCTCTTGAGTAGACACTGCCTATGGGGATGTGTGTAGCCTCCAAAATCGCTCCAACAATGCCCAGGTATTCACCATAAAAACGGAAACTCAAATAGTGTAATATTGCAAGCCAAACATGAATTAAATAAGTACATATTTCACTTACATAGAGATGTAAAAGACAAGCTCAAAATCAGCCGGCCGGCTAATGTATACAAAACTCTGAATGACGGTGACGTCAGCATGACCTCCCGACATACGCTTCGTCTTCTGGTAGACGTCGTCAAGGGAACAGCTCTCACTGCGTTACTGACAGTTTAATGTCATATAGTTCTAAGTGCGTTACTGCCAGTTTAACGCCATTTACTTCTGTGTGCATTACTGCCAGTTTAACGCCATATAGTTCTAAGTGCGTTACTGCCAGTTTAACGCCATATAGTTCTAAGTGCGTTACTGGCAGTTTAATGCCATTTACTTCAGTGTACATTAGTGCCAGTTTAACGACATATAGTTCTAACTGCGTTACTGCAAGTTTAACGCCATATAGATTTGTGCATCATTGTACGTTCAGCGCATTATTTTGCAGTATAATGCAATATTATAATACACAGATTACAGTGTATCCATGGAGTGTGTCTGTGTAGTGTGAGTACTCAAATTAAAGTGCACCAAACACCACTTCACATTGATTAAAGTGCATCTACATACAGATTTTCACTTCTTCATAAGATTTGCTAATAAGCACCTCCCCCTCCCTCGATTATTATGTCTAGGAGGACAAGAAGGGGAGGCAGACATTGTCTTGGCACTGTAAGGGGGCCAGCAACAAATGTGTCCACAGGCAAAGGTGGACGTGGTGGTCAGTCCTTGGTCAGGGTATCATTTCCTCTGTTTAGTGAGTTTGCCCATGCTATCCAGCCACAGCATGCAGAGGAGGTGGTGGACTGGCTTACTAAACCTTCCTCATCCTCATCATCCACTGTCACGCAAGCCAGAGTGGATAAACCTGCCTCCTTGTCCACATCTATTCCTGCCATAGCTCCAACATCAGCCATGGAGGAGGAGTCAGCTGAGTTATTTGACCACAGCGTCAGACACTTGATGATGCCCAGCCATTACTGGATTCAGATGTTGGTTCTGAGGTTGAGGATGACAGGAACATGAGCCTAGAGAGAGGGGAGAATACTGGTAGACAAATTGACATTCATGTTCCCCCAGCCGCAGCGTATTGCCAAGTTATCTCCAGTGGTAATGATGATGGAGGAGATGGAGATGATGATGATGAGGTCACTGATGCAATTTGGGTACCAGATAGAGCAGAGGAGGAAACTAAAGGTGAGGCAGCACAACCCCAAGGAGGCCGACATTAAGAAAGAGTAGAGAGCAGACACCCAATGCCATCAAATTCTGCAGCTGTTCTCTCCCCGCCCACTCCCCAAAGCTCAGCTTGCTGGGCCTTTTTCAGCACATCTGCAGCAGATTCCACTGTTGCTATCTGCAAACTGTGTCTCAAGCACATCAAACGTGGCAAAAACACCAGCCATTTAGGTACCACATGCTTAACAAGGCAAATAATGTCCAACTACTCAGCCCGTTGGTAAGAGCACCTAAAAGCCACACAAAATGGGCACAAATCTGTCCCTCCTCCTTACCCACTTCAGTCTGCCCCTGCTATACCGAGTCATTACCTCTCAGCAGCCTCCACTGACAGGGATGATGGTATAGCACAGGGTGTCCCAGGTCCTAGCAGCACATCTGCCAGCAGCACACCACCAGTGATAGACTGTAACAGGCAAATTTCTCTGCCCCATCTGCTGCAGCAGAAAAAAAAATACAGTCCCTGCCACCCACATGCCCAGCGTCTAAATGCAAGCTTGTCAAAGCTGTTGGCTCTCCAACTTTTGCCTGTCAGCCTGGTGGATTCTGCCCCCTTCCATGAATTTGCACAATGTGCTGTGCCACAATTGCAGGTTTCCAGTCGCTACTACTTTTCACGTAAGGCCATTCCATCTCTCTACCATGACGTGGAAGGGAATGTTCTGGCATCGCTGGGCAAGGCAGTCAGCCATAAAATCCACCTTACTGCTGACACATGGTCCAGCAAGCATGGGCAGGGATGATATATTTTGTTCACAGCACACTGGGTAATGCTGCTTGCAACTCAAAGGGATGCAGGATAGGGCTCTGTGCTGCAGCTTGTTGTGTCCCCACGTCTCCATACAGCTGGTGGTGATGATGCCAGGCCTGTGAGCTTTACTCCCTCCTCCTCCTCTGCCACCTCTATGCCCTCTTCTGCAGAATTGTCCTATGAACATCAGGTACCCGCTAAGCATTCAAAGGGCTATTCCATGAGTCAGGCTAAAAGGTGCCATGCAGTGCAGTGCAGTGTTTCCTAAATACGTACCCAGGGTTGCAAGATGTGCTAAAGCTGGCCAGAAGAGTCTGTAGCCATTTCAGGCGGTCACACAACCAGTGTTCGGTTGGCTGAAATTCAGCGAGAATTTCACCTGCCCATAAACCGCCTGATTTGTGACATGCCCACTAGGTGGAACTCAACTTAGCAATGCTGCAGTGGTTATACATGCAGCAGAGGGCCGTCAACGAGTACCTGTGCGAGTACGGAACGATAACAGGCTCAGGCCTCCGCTTTTTTTCTCCACGCCAATGGCTGATCATTAAGAATGCATGCACTGTACTGTCACCATTTGAGGAGGCCACAAGGATGAAGAGGCGTGACAGTGCATGCAACAGTGACACAGTCCCTGTTGTGTTCCTGCTGGAGCAGACTCTGCATGGCATTATGGACAGGGCACTGGAGGCAGAGCAGCAGGAGGAAAAGGAGGACTTCCTTTCCTCTCAAGGCCCACTTTATCCAGATACCATCATTCCTATGTCACAGAACACACAGGAGGAGAGAGGGGAGGAGGATGAGGAGGAGGATTCTGGCACTTTCACAGGCTTTGAAGAAGAGGAAGACATGAGTCAATCTGTAAGCAATGGCTTTCCAACCCCAGGACCCTTGGGAGTAGTATGTGGCTGGGAGGAGGAAGTTCCAGATGCTGTCATCCTGAGTGACCCCCAGGAGTCTGCTTCTCAAGCCTCTGCAAATTTGAGGCGCATGGGCAACCTCATGCTTCAAAGCCTGCGAAAGGACCCAAGAATACGTGGCATAAAGGAGAATGACCATTACTCGTTGGCAACCCTCCTTGACCACCGTTATAAGGGGAAGGTCTCAGAACTCACCCCGTCCCCAAAGAGAGTTCAGAAGATAAAATCTCTTGATGACACATTAAAGAGGATTTTATTGAATGTTTTTCCCAACTCCAGTAGGTTACAGTGTCGTGGAAAACGTTCTTTTGAGTCTTCTGTTGGTCAAAAGAGAAGTGTTGGAGAAGGCGTCTGCCTCAGTGAGGCATTTAATAATTTTTTAGTCCTCACCACCCAGGCCTGTCAGCTTCCACATCCCATCGGCAGCACCTGCATCACATGGTGGAAGATTACCTTGGGGCCAAAACAGAGATGGAGAGCTTTCCAGCTGACGATCCACTGGCTTACTGGGTCATGAGAATAGACTACTGGCCACCAGAACTTGCCCAGTATGCTATTGAGTTGTTGGGCTGCCCTGCACCCAGTGTGCTTTCAGGACAGGCATTCAGTGCTGCAGTAGGTTTAATAGAACGTGTCTGTCCACAGACTCAGTGGACCGTTTGACTTTCATAAAAATTAATCAGTCATGGATTACCAGCTATGAAGCCCCTGATGCCGATGTCACCGATTTAGTTTTTTGGGATGTGGAATCTTTGCAGGACTTCGAGGCTGGACCAAGCTGGCGCCCTCTTACCCTCCTCTCTCTCTACAGTTGTCATTAGGTTACCAGGACCTAATCTTTTTTGAGGCGCTGCCTCCATTCACCATACATCTAAATTTTTTTTACCTATTCCAACACACTAGCGCCATAACTCCCACTCCAATTCCCTCCTTCTTTGAGGTTGCCTAGCTTTGAGAGTGTTCAATAATTTCATCTGGAACAATGTTTTGGTATAGGTTTAATGGGCACAGTTAACACCCAAAGAACTTTTTTTCAGCAACTGCTTGACAGGTGCATATCATTGCAATTTTTTTGGCCTTCATCAAGAGCGCCTCTATAGGGTTACAGTGGGAAGGCGCCACCACAGGTACATATCATTCCAATTTTTTTTTACAGAGAGGCCAATTCTTGCCTTCATGAAGAGCACCTGTATAGGGATATGGTGTGAAGGCACCAACGACACCCAAAGCCCAATTTTTACGTACCTGTTTTGTGAGGCCTTAGGCAAAACTTAGACATGAGGCTCCACACACGCCTACAATTGGAAAAATAATTCAAGCAATAAAAGGTAATTGTATAAGGAGGGTACAGTACAGGGGGGAGCAGGAGGGCACAGTACAGTGGGAGGGTAAGTGAGCACAGTACAGAGGCAGGGGGGTTAGAGTACAGGGGAAGGGTAAGTGGACACAGTACAGGGGGGAGCAGGAGGGCACAGTACTGTGAGAGGGTAAATGGGCACAGTGCAGAGGGCAGCAGGGTACAGTATAGGGGCAGTAATGTATAATCGAGATATGGTCTCCTCAAGCAGAGCTGCGCAGGGAAGCTGCTGTCACAGATCCCACATTTTCTGGTAGTCTGTCACTGGGCTAAATCTACACTGGAATGACATCTCCCCCTCTACCTCCCCCTCTAATTTCTGGCTCTCTTCTGGTACTTTGCAGAGGTTAGGGAAGAACCCTGCGTCGGAGCATCTTATTACTGCTGCTGCTTGTGTGGATGAGATGTTTACTGCACCAATAACATGGATGAATAGGAGAGGAGGGTCAGCAGGGATTGGTGCAGTAGACATCCCACCCACACAAATAGCAGCATTAGTAAGATGTCTCAGGGTTTTTCCTTAGCCCCTAAAAATTGGGGGCAGTAGTTCTAGATGGGGTAGAGAAGGGAAGGAGATGGGGAGAGTCCAATGCTAGGGTAGAGCTCACTCACCCCAGATTGTGCTCTGCAGGCTCAGACAGCAGCAATCATACAGCCAGATGGATCTGCCACCCGCAGTGATTCAAATTTCCCACCCACACCCCTTTCTCGGGCACAGTACTATTCGGGGATTGGAATGTGGGTGGGGCAGACACAGAGGGGAGGAAGGAGGAGGAGCAAATTGATATCTCTCTCCTCTCCTGTTCCGTGGCTGAAAGGAGGAGAATGTCAAAGACACCGAGCTTCACAAGTGCAGCCAGCCCGTCCTGACAGCTTCTTTAAATTGACGAGGTGTCAAACCTGCCCAGGCACAATATCCATGGTGGTAGATTTTACCTGGGGGGGAGGGCAGCACCCCTAGATCCAGTCATGGGGATGAGGAGGAGCAGAAGCAGCTCTCCTCTCCTGTCCATGTGGGAGGGGAGAGGAGGAGGGAATGGCGGCACTGGTTCTGCTGAGCAGCTCTATCTCACTGGCTGTGATCCGGAGCTGTCAGTGAGTTCCCGTCCCTTGGTGAACGTGAACCGGTCCCGATCACAGCCAGTTATCTCTCCACAGACCATGTAGATCTCTCCCTGGAGCAGTAAAGCGGAATGTACAACAGACTGGCAGGGACTCGGCACTGTGCTGAGGGCGGGGGAGCCTTGCTGCCAGCCTCAAAAGCACCTCTCAATTAGGCAAATTAGGTGGCCGCGAGGCCCCTTTGTGTGCAAGGCCTTAGACGACCACCTATTTTGCCTAATTAGAGAGCTGTCTCTATGTTCTTACTCCACCGATAAACAACACCCAGGGCTTGGGAGGAGTGAAATGTCCCTAGTCTGTCCTAGTTTTTCCTTCTCCTCACTGCCAGCAACCCAATCCTCCTCTATAGTACAACAACTAAGTTTCCCTACACAGTTTGTCAGCACTCCCTAAACTATTTCAATACACCAACAAATTGCTGCTAGGAACCTACTGTGGCACAAAACAAAGCCCCCATTGTTGAGCATTCTAACCCTGTTAACCACAGTTGAAATGTCAGGTAGGGTACTATGGATCCTTTAAAATCATACATTTGACAGTACTGAAAACCTTGAACTTTGCTGCAAACCCACTGTGTAGCAAATCCAAATCTCATCTTTTGCAGGACCTTAATATACACAGCCTTGACAAAAAGAGTAAGAGGGGACATGACTGACAGTAAAGCTAAGTGTAAAAAAGAAAACACCCAGGGAAGACTCAGACTTCATCTTCTTCTGCCAACGGTCTTCTATATTCTATATGGTGCTAAGAGGTTGGATGGGAAGAAGCAAACATATCAAAATGGATTACCAGACTCTAGTACCACTGAATTACTTAGGCAACACTGGATCACACCTCTAACAGGTGTAAAGGTGTAATAAGCACATATGAGGTCAGGGCAGAATGTGTGAGGCTGGGCATGTAACTTAAAGTTGATCCTGCATATTGGTATAAAAATAGTTGTCAAAGCTAAACATGTTAGCTAATTAAATAATAATTTTTGTTGTGAAAAAACACAGCTGTACCATTTATTGCTGTGACTTTCTAATTTGCAACACAAACCATGAAAAATTAGCTTATTGGTTCTGCTCAATAACTTATTCTGATTTTAGCACTGAACATAAATAGAAAACATATACACTTTATAGGTCTTAGCCCCTACCATATTACATTACCTACTTAATGCAAAAGGTAAGCAAGCAAATGTTAAAAATACTAAGTAATCAAGTGCCCTCATCATATACCACAAATCTATTATAGTGATACTATGAATACAATTAAATCTACAGCATGGTTCATTCATATTCGGTAGATATATGTTATTAGGCTTACAGAAATACTATATAAATCCTTACCTGCAAGGAAAAGAAAACTTTACGAGCCTTTCCAACTTCCATCCAGTGATGTCTCCAGCTTTCATATTTAGGGGGGGCACATGGGGGAACAGGGACCAAAAGTAGGGGGGCCCACTCTAAAATGCAATATATATATATATATATATATATATATATATATATACACACACATACCACGACACTGGCCTAACTGATTCCTACACTGTCCACTATACTAAGCTACCTGTCTACTACACTGACCTATCTGATCCCTACAATGACCATTACACTGACCTACCTGTCTACTACACTGACCTATCTGATCCCTACACTGACCTACCTGATTCCTACACTGACCATTACACTGACCTACCTGTCTACTACACTGACCTATCTGATCCCTACACTGACCTACCTGATTCCTATACTGACCATTACACTGGCCTACCTGATTTCTAACCCCTCCATTCCCTCCATTGTGGAAGGGGGAGTGGCACATCCTCAGCTCTGAGGGGCTCATGCTGGGACCTGTAATCTTTCACTTTTGGGGGGTCACCCCCAAAAATAAACGACTACAAGTTCCATAATGAACTCCTCAGATCTAAGAATGTGATTTCCTCTAAAATTGAAGGACTACAAGTCCTAGCATGAAGCCCTGAGATCTAAGGGTGTAACCCCTTAGATCTCAGGGCTTCATGCTGGGACCTGCATGCCAGAGAGGGGAGGAGAGAGAGAGAGGGGTGTGAGAATGGGGTGGAAGAGGAAGTGTGAGAGAGAGGAGGGGGAGAGAAAGGGAGGGGCATTGAGAGGGGTGGGTGAGAGAGAGAGGGGGTGGGTGAGAGAGAGAGGGGGTGGGTGAGAGGCAGAGGGGGGTGGGTGAGAGGAGAGGGGGCCCTAGCCTTGCCTGCAGTCCCTGCTGTGCCGGGTGTGCCCCCCTGTCCCATCCCCCATCTGTGGGTAGGTGTGTGAGATACACCTACCTCCCATCCATCCTCTTCTTCTGGGCCCTCCGCCCAGCCTGTCTTTCTTCTGCAGCTCTGCCACTGGACTGCTCTTCTCAGGTCAGTCGTGGCGGTGAGGTCTTCTCCTCCTGGGCAGTTCTAGCCAATCCCGTACTGCCCTGCATACCGGGCGGCTGCCTCCCTGCCCGGCCCGCATACTACTTTTAGATGCTGCGGTGTCGGATTTTTCAGCCCGCCGCCATCGGACCAGCGGCAGATCATCCATGACAAGGGGGCGGCAGGAGCTTTAGGCGCGGAAGAACTTAAATCCTCTTCCGCTCTGGCTGGGCAGTGAGAGAGTCGCGGCCATGACGTCACTGGTTGCTAGACGCCAAGCGGTTCTAGCAACCATTGGCAGTCTGGCAGATAGTGTCAGTGTGACTCAATGCTATGCAATGGAGCCTATAAGCAGCGTCAGCGCTGGGGCGGCGGTGCACTATGACTATGTGGCATGAATTCAGTTGGGGGGGCACATGGGGGGCACACAACAAAATTGGGGGGTCATGGCCCTAGGAGGCCTCACCCTACCGACGCTACTGTTTCCATCCTATACGCCAAGCCACTACTGCACTTTTCTAAAAACATTAGCTCATGGTGTAGTAAATTCATTTTATTTATGATAATCTAATAAGGGTCCTAAACTATATTACTCCATTATCAAACATTACACATTACTGTGCAAAAGTTTTAGGCAGGTGTGAAGAAATGCTGTAAAGTAAGAATGCTTTCAAAAATATATATTTTAATTGTTTATTTTTATCAATAGAAGAAAAATGTAAATCAAATCAATATTTGGTGTGCCTCTCCTTTGGCTTCAAACCACTTAAAACCAGCATCAATTCTTACACTTGCACACTTTGTACATGTCAGGGATTGTGTGGAATTAGAGTCAGGTATATGATTAACCAATTATAACAATCATGTGCTCATGGTCATCAATTTCATATGTAAAGTGTGTAATGTATGTTTGAAACACAGTCATTAACTGAAACAGAAACAGCTGTGTGGGAGGCTTAAAACTGGGTGAGGAACAGCCAAACTCTGCTACTGAGGTGAGGTTGTGGAATACAGTTATATGTCACAGGTCATATGTCACCATGGCAAGACTAAGCACAGCAACAAGACACAAGGTAGATATACTGCATCAACAAAGTCTCTCCCAGGTAAAGATATTAAAATAGACTGGAGTTTCAAGATGTGCTGTTCAAACTCTTTTGAAAAATCACAGAGAAACAGGCAATGTTGAGGACAATAGATGCAGTGGCCAGCCAAGAAAACTTAATGCAGCAGATGAAAGACATATCATGTTTACTTCCCTTTGACATAGGAAGATGACCAGCAGAGCCAGAGAGTGGTACAATAATGAGTGTCTGCGGGTAACAGTGAAGAATGGTGTAGGTTCCTTGCAAGTTTAGGGCTGCATTTCAGTAAATAGAGTTGGAGATTTGATCAGGATCAAAGGTGTCCTCAAAGCTGAAAAATATCGGTAAATACTTATCCATCATGCCATACCATCAGGGAGGCATGTAATTGGGCCCATGTTTATTGTGGAGCAGGAAAAAGACCCCAAACATACAGCTCATGCAGGGCCAACCCTGCCATGGGTCCCAGTGGGACCAATGGTCCCAGGTGGCAAGTTGAGAGGGGCGGCAGTGCAGGGCTGCTGCTACCTATATGATCCGCATCTAGTGCAGACTCAGTGAGAGTGTCATGGGCTGCTGACACAGCGCTGTCCCACGCAGCCGCCGCACTCTCACTGAGTCTGCACACGGTGCTTCAGTGACAAGCAAGGCTCAGAGATTAGTGTAAGAGCGTGTCTCCTCCTTGCTCCGCCCATATCATAGAGCCGGGAGGAACTTTCTCACACAGGTCCTGAGCTGGGGTAGCGCCAGGTGGGTCTGTATACTAATCTGTCTATATACTTCACAAACCTATCTATTTACTTCACAAGTCTATCTATTTACTTTACAAGCCTATCTGTATCCTACACAAGCCTGTCTGTATACCCCAGTCTGTCTATATATTTCACAAGCCTGTCTGTATACCCTAGCCTGTCTATATACTTCACAAGTCTGTCTGTATACCGTAGTCTGTCTAGATACTACACAAGCCTGTCTGTATACCCTAGTCTGTCTATATACTACGCAAGCCTGTCTGTATACCCTAGTCTGTCTATATACTACACAAGCCTGTCTGTATGCCCTTGTCTGTCTATATACTACACAAGCCTGTCTGTATACCCTAGTCTGTCTTTATACGTCACAAGTCTGTCTGTATACCCTAGTATGTCTATATACTACACAAGCCTGTCTGTATACCCTAGTCTGTCTATATACTACACAAGCCTGTCTGTATACCCTAGTCTGTCTACAGGTGCTGCTGGTCATATAATTAGAATATCATCAAAAAGTTGATTTATTTCACTAATTCCATTCAAAAAGTGAAACGTGTATATTATATTCATTCATTACACACAGCCTGATATATTTCAAATGTTTATTTCTTTTAATTTTGATGATTATAACTGACAACTAAGGAAAATCCCAAATACATTATCTCAGAAAATTAGAATATTACTTAAGACCAATACAAAGAAAGGATTTTAGAAATCTTGGCCAACTGAAAAGTATGAACATGAAAAGTATGAGCATGTACAGCACTCAATACTTAGCTGGGGCTCCTTTTGCCTAAATTACTGCAGCAATGAGGTGTGGCATGGAGTCGATCAGTCTGTGGCACTGCTCATGTATTATGAGAGCCCAGGTTGCTCTGATAGTGGCCTTCAGCTCTTCTGCCTGTCTGTATACCCTAGTCTGTCTATATACTGCACTAGCATTTCTATATACTACACAAGCCTGTCTGTATACCCTAACCTATATATATATTTCACAAGCCTGTCTGTATACCCTAGTCTGTCTATATACCTCACAAGCATGTCTGTATATATCTAGCCTGTCTATATACTTCACAAGCCTTTCTGTATATATCCCAGCCTGTCTATATACTTCACTAGACTGTCTATATATTTCACTAGCCTGTCTATATACTACACAAGCCTGTCTGTATACCCTAGCCTGTCTATATACTTCACAAGCCTGTATGTGTACCCTACTCTGTCTATATACTTCACAAGCCTGTCTGTATACCCTAGTCTGTCTATATACTTCACAAGGTTGTCTGTATATCCTAGTCTGTCTATATACTTAACAAGCCTGTCTGTATACCCTAGTCTGTCTATATATTTCACAAGCCTGTCTGTATACCTTACCTGTCTATATACTTCACAAGCCTGTCTGTATACTCTAGTCTGTCTATATACTTCACAAGCCTGTCTCTATACCCTAGTCTGTCTATATACTTCACAAGGTTGTCTGTATATCCTAGTCTGTCTATATACTTCACAAGCCTGTCTGTATACCCTAGTCTGTCTATATACTTCACAAGCCCGTCTGTATATATGCTAGTTTGTCTATATGTTTCACAAGCCTGTCTGTATACCGTAGCCTGTCTATATACTTCACAAGCCTGTTTGTATACCCTAGTCTGTCTATATACTTCACAAGCCTGTCTGTATACCCTAGCCTGTCTATATGCTACACTAGCCTGTCTATATATTACACTAGCCTGTCTATATACTGAACTAGCCTGTCTATATACTGTTATAGCCTGTCTATATATTGCATTATCCTGTCTATATACGTCACTAGACTGTCTGTATACCATGGCCTGTCTGTATACCATAGCCTGTCTATATACTACACATACCTTACTGTATACCCTAGTCTGTCTATATACTGCACAAGCCTGTCTGTATACCCTAGTCTGTCTATATACTACACAAGCCTGTCTGTATACCCTAGTCTGTCTGTCTATATACTACACACACCTGTATGTATACCCTAGTCTGTCTGTCTATATACTTCACAAGCCTGTCTGTATACCCTAGTCTGTCTATATACTACACAAGCCTGTCTGCATACCCTAGTCTGTCTATATACTGCACAAGCCTGTCTGTATATATCCTAGCTGGTCTATATACTTCACACGCCTGTCTGTATATATCCTAGCCTGACAATATACTTCACTAGCATGTCTATATACTGCACTAGCATGTCTGTATACCCTAGCCTGTCTATATACTGCACTAGTCTGTCTGTATACCCTAGCCTGTCTATATGCTACACTAGCCTGTCTATATACTACACTAGCCTGTCTATATACTGAACTAGCCTGTCTATATACTGTTATAGCCTGTCTATATATTGCATTATCCTGTCTATATACGTCACTAGACTGTCTGTATACCATAGCCTGTCTATATACTACACATACCTTTCTGTATACCCTAGTCTGTCTATATACTGCACAGGCCTGTTTGTATACCCTAGTCTGTCTATATACTATACAAGCCTGTCTGTATACCCTAGCCTGTCTATATACTACACACGCCTGTATGTATACCCTAGTCTGTCTGTCTATATACTTCACAAGCCTGTCTGTATACCCTAATCTGTCTATATACTACACAAACCTGTCTGTATACCCTAGTCTGTCTATATACTTCACAAGCCTGTCTGTATACCCTAGTCTGTCTATATAATTCACAAGCCTGCCTGTATACCCTAGATTGTCGATAAACTCCACAAGCCTGCCTGTATACCCTAGTCTGTCTATATACTGCACTAGCCTTTCTATATAATACATAAGCCTGTCTGTATACCCTAGCCTTTCTATAAACTACACAAGGCTGTCTGTATACCCTAGTCTGTCTATATACTACACAAGCCTGTCTGTATACCCTAGCCTGTCTATATACTTCACAAGCCTGTCTGTATACCCTAGTCTGTCTATATACTGCACTAGCCTTTCTATATACTACACAAGCCTGCCTGTATACCCTAACCTGTCTATATACTTCACAAGCCAGTCTGTATACCCTAGTCTAACTATATACTTCACAAGCCTGTCTGTATACCCTAGTCTGTCTTTATACTTCACAAGCCTGTCTTTATATACCATCGTCTGTCTATATACTTCACAAGCCTGTCTGTATACCTTACCTGTCTATATATGTCACAAGCCTGTCTGTATACCCAAGTGCAGCCTTTCTCAACCTTTTCAACACCGAGGAACCCTTGAAATAATTTTCCGGTCTCGGGGGAACCCCTGCTAAAAATTAAAAATCTACATCTCATAATACATTAGTGTGATGGTCAATGGGAAGAATGTTCCTTACACTTGTCGTCATTGGAAAGAATTACCCCAGATAGCTAAAGGGATCAATGGTATCATTGGGAATTTATCTGAGAGGAAAAAATTGACCATTGCTCAAGGAACCCCTAGCAACCTCTGGAGGAACCCTAGGGTTACACTGAACCCTGCTTGAGAAACCCTGCCCTAGTCTGTCTATATACTTCACAAACCTGTCTGTATACCCTAGGATGTCTATATACTTCACAAGTAGTGCTGAGTGAACCCGGACTGTAACGTTCAGGTCCATACCGAACTTTCGGGTGTCCGGGACCCGGACCCGAACACGGACATTTCAAAAAACGTTCGGGTTCGGGTTCTGGGTTCTGGTAGTTGACCACGCATGTTGAATAGCTGCAGGGCAGCCAATCAACAAATGTTTCACTGGTTTGCCCTTAGAAGCCATCACAGCCATGCCTACTAATGGCATGGCTGTGATTGGCCAGTGCATCATGTAACACAGCCTCTTTATAAGCTGGAGTCACAGTGCTGCATGTCACATGCTCTTGGGTTAGTGTAGGGAGAGGAAGCTGCCGGCGTGAGGGAGAGATTACAGACATTTTAACATCTGATCCTGCATCCTGAGATTACTACTGCTGTTGCTCTGAGGGACAGATAGCAGAAATTTGAAATTTCACATACTGCTGCTTTGAGTTGCAGATTGCAGATCAAACTCTGCATAAAACAACGATTGCTACAATCGTGCACAATGATCAGATTGTTGGAGTAATTTAAGATTTCACATACTGCTGCTTTGAGTGATCTGACTGCACTAGGTAGAGGCTTCTGCTCAAAAATCATTGCCTACTCCTATAGGGCCAGCTGTTGCTGTAAGTGACACATTATTGTTCAAAAATCATCTCCTAGTTCTAAAGGGAGAGTTTCCAGCTGTTGCTTACCTACTCCTATAGGGCCAGCTGTTGCTGTAAGTGACACATTATTGTTCAAAATCATCTCCTAGTTCTAAAGGGAGAGTTTCCAGCTGTTGCTTAGAGGGACAGATTCTTGTACAAAAACAATTGCCTACTCCTATAGGGCCAGCTGTTGCTGTAAGTGACACATTATTGTTCAAAAATCATCTCCTAGTTCTAAAGGGAGAGTTTCCAGCTGTAGCTTAGAGGGACAGATTCTTGTTCAAAAACCATTGCCTACTCCTATAGGGCCAGGTTCCAGCTGTTGCTGTAAGTGACAGATTATTTATTGTTCACAAATCATCTCCTAGTTCTAAAGGGAGAGCTTCCAGCTGTTGGTGTGAACAGTTCATTTCTTGCGCCAAAATAAAAAGTCTGGCTACGTTGGTGTTTTCCAAAAAAAAGGTATTAATTGGTATTAATAAATACTTACATAGGGCTACATAGTAAATTTGCGGGCCCAATGAGGAGAGCAAATAAGGGATGTGGTCATGGTGCTGCTGCTGATGCTGGTGCTGCTGGTGTTGGTGGTGTTGGTGAACCTCCTGTTGGAAGGAGAGGACGTGGTCGAGGTGTGCCAGCTACACGCACAAGGGAAACACCTTCCTCAGGTAGCCAACAGAACCTTCACCGGTATATGGTAGGCCCGAATGCCCCTCAATGATTGGTGAGGCCAGAACAAGTACAGGCGATAGTAGATTGGGTGGCTAAAATGCCTCCAGTTCCTTCACATTGTCTCCCTCCCGGTCCCTTGATGAAAGCTCAGAGTTGGCACCTGAACCCCATGGCCATCTGTCTTTCACCTCAGCCCCTTGTAAATTAGCCAAGCAGTCTGAGCCCCAAGTCCTGCAAGAGACTCTTATGCTTTTTGATGACTCTCCTGGTGTGCTTTCCGTGGGCCATCCACATAGCGCTGCCCCAGAAGTGGAAGACATTGAGTGCACCGATGCCCAACCACTTCTGTTGCAGGATGAGGACATGCAAACACCAGCGCAGCACATCTCTAATGATGACGAAACACAGGTGCCAACTGCTGCAGCTTGCCTCAGTGTGCAGACTGACAAGGAGGGCAGTGGTGAAGGGTGGGTGGAAGATGATGTGGAGGATGATGAGGTCCTAGACCCCACATAGAATGAGGGTCATGCGAGTGACGTGTGCAGTTTGGAGGAAGAGGTGGTGGTCACACAGAGGCACCAGCACAGCAAAAGAGGAAGCAGGTTGCAAAAGCGGAACGAGCGTCCCCTAGACAGTAGGCCTGCCACTACCCACTGCACCCAGGGACCTAGCACACCAAAGGCAGCTCAAAGGCGTTCCCCCGCGTGGCAGTTCTTCAGACAATGTGCTGATGACAAGACACGAGTGGTTTGCAAGCTGTGCAATGATAGCCTGAGCCGGGGCATAAATGTTCTCAACCTGAGCACAACCCCCATGACCAGGCATCTAAATTCAAGGCACAAGCTGCATTGGAATAATTACCTCAAAATCCAAGAAAGGTCTCAGCCTCCTCCTGCTTCCTCTTCTGCTGCTGCCTTGGCCTGTTCCTCCACCTCTGCAGTGACAGTGTCACCTGCCACCCAGCAAACAGACGATATGACAGCAACGCCACCATGCCCCTTGCGGAAACTCGACGGAAACCACACGATCCAGGGACCCACGTCACCCATCACCGTCCGGATGACAGATCCCCTACGAGCA
>BLSH010364363.1:2305696-2322617 GCA_018402905.1 Glandirana rugosa | reverse complement strand
CAAACATTATATATATTTTTTTCTAACACCCTAGAGAATAAAATGGCGGTCATTGCAAAACTTTATGTCACACCGTATTTGCGCAGCGTTCTTACAAGCGTGCTTTTTTTTTAAATAAATTCGGTTTTTTAAGTTAAAAAATAAGACAACAGTAAAGTTAGGCCAATTTTTTTCCATAAAGATGATCTTATGCCGAGTAAAATGATACCCAACATGTCATGGTTCAAAATTGCGTCCGCTCGCGGAATGGCGACAAACTTTGCAACTTAAAAATCTCCATTGGCGACGTTTAAAAATTTCTACAGATTAGCAGTTTTGAGTGTCAGAGGAGGTCTAGTGCTAGAATTATTGCTCTCGCTCTAACGATCGCGGCGATACCTCACATGTGTGGTTTGAACACCGTTTTCATATGTGGGCGGGACTTACGTATGCGTTCGCTTCTGCACGCGAGTTCGGCGGGACAGAGCGCTTTAAATTTGTTTTTGTTTTTAATTATTTATTTTACTTTTTATTTTTACACTGTTCTTTTAAAAAAAATGATCACTTTTATTCCTATTACAAGAAATGTAAACATTCCTTGTAATAGAAAAAAGCATGCCAGGACCTCTTAAATATGAGATCTGGGGTCAAAAAGACCTCAGATCTCATATCTACAGTAACATGCAAAAAAAAAAAAAAAATATTTGAAAAAAATGACAGCCAAAAAAAAAAAAGAGCCCTTTAAGACCGTTGGGCGGAACTGACTTCTGACATCATTCCCGCCCTGCCGTATTATGGAGCCGATCGAGTGAGCGGCTCACGGACACTGGGGGGGACGCATCCGATCATCTCCGCCGCTGCCGGCGGGTCCGGTAAGCGGCGGAGATGATGGGAAAGCGTCGGGGGGGGCACCTCTCCCGCCACTGATAACAGTGATCTCACAACGAATCCGCCGCTAAGACCACTTTTATCTTGTTCAGAATCGCCTGAAGAAAAAAAAACGGTATCTGAATGGTGCCTGCAGCTGCAGGCACTGTTCAGATATCACCACTCAAACCCAAAGACATCATATGACGTCCGGCGGTACGGAAGTGGTTAAATATCTTACAGGACAACTTCATGTGCCAATTGGTGGATGTCTCGACTAGAAATAATGCATTGCTAAATCTATTAATTACAAATGATGCAGATCTGCGGATGGGGAAATTAGGGACAACTTGAGATCCAGCAATCACCGGATAATTATATTCAGCATAAATCATAGGAAAAGGAGACACAGGGGTAGTACAAGAAACTGTGCTTAACACTGCATCCTAGAAACAGTGAACACTGAGGATAAATGGGAGTACTTTAGGAACATATTACACAGAAATATTAGCCAGTGCATTCCAATAGGCAACACATATAAAAGAGCTAAGGTTAAACCTGGGTGGCTAAACTTTAATGTAAAAAAGACACACTAAAGAGAAAAAAAAGGCCTTTAAAAATATAAGGCAGAGGAGTCATTGTTAGCATTTCAACACTACAAGGAAGGCAATAAGAAGTGTAAGAATGCAATCAGGGTGGCTAAAATAGACCACAAGATATACATAGCGGAAGAGAGTAAAAATATATTCAAAAAAATTCTTTCAATATATTAATAGTAAAAAATTGAGGTCAGAGGACATTGGTCCCATAAAGGATGATCAGGGGAAGTTGGTTACAAATGATAAGGAGAAGGCAACTGTACTAAATGCATTCTTCTTTTTACACGGGAAAAGGAGGGGTATAGTAATTGAGACCGTATCATTAGTAACGCATCACAAAGTGTACCTTTGTGGCTTACAGAAGTTGGAGTTCAAAAAAGACTTGAAAAGTTTAATGCAAATAAATCACCAGGACCAGATGGCTTACACCCGAGAGTCCTCAAAGAACTCAGGTTATAGCCAGATCGCTATTCTTAATTTTTATGGACAGCATACTGAAA
The DNA here is from genome assembly GCA_018402905.1 of Glandirana rugosa. NCBI lineage: Eukaryota > Metazoa > Chordata > Amphibia > Anura > Ranidae > Glandirana > Glandirana rugosa. Next base: position 2,320,672 of record BLSH010364363.1, on the reverse strand, counting down.
GGAATGGTGCCATTGGATTGGCGAAGGACCAACGTGGTACCAATATATAAAAAAGGGCGGAGATACAGTATATACCTGGAAACTACAGGCCAGTCAGTCTAACATCGATAGTAAACTATTGAAGGGGATTATAAGGGACTATATCCAAGATTTTGCTGATAAATACAGTATCACTAGTATTAATCAGCATGGCTTTATGAAAGGTCATTCTTGCCAAACCAGCCTGTTAACATTCTATGAGGAAGTGGCTGCCATATAGATAAGGGAAGGCCTGTGTATTTGAATTTTGCAGAAGCATTTGATACAGTTCCCCACAAATGCTTAATTTGCAAACTGAGGTCTGTAGGCCTAGACCATTGTACATGGATAGAAAATTGGTTACAGAAGCATGTCCAAAGGGTAGTGATAAATAGCGTGTGCTCAGAATGGTCTGGAGTGGTAGATGGGGTACTCCAGGGACCAACTCTGTTTAATTCATTCATAAATGATATAGAGGATGGGCTAAATATCTCAATCTCAGTGTTTGCTTGACAATACAAAGTTAAGCAGGGCAATAACCTCACAGCAGGATATAAAAAGTGTACAAGAAGATCTCAATAAAATAAAGGGGTGGGCAATTACATGGAAAATGAGGTTTAATGTTGCACTTGGGGGCTAAAAATATGAAGGCAAGTTACTAACTAGGTGGGGAACCTATGGGGGAATCCAGGATGGAAAAAGATCTGGGGTTCCTAGTAGATGACAGACTCAGCAACAGCATCAATGCCAAGCTGCAGCAACTAAAGCCAGCAGAATATAACCATGCATATTTACTCAAGAGATAAAACAATAATCTGGCCACTTTATAGAACTCTAGTTAGCCCACATCTGGAGTATGTCATCCAGTTCTGGTAACCAATCCTCAGAAATGATGTGCTGGAGCTGGAGAGAGGACAGAGAAGGGCAACAAAATGAATATGGGGACCTCCTACAAACATTAAACGTATTCTCCCTGGAGAAGAGATGTTTGAGAGGAGATATGATAGCAATATACAATTACCTCATATGATGTACACAAATGTTTTGAATAAAGACAAGTTTAAAAAAAAAAAAAGAAAACACATGGTCACTCAATAAAATTGGAGGAGAAGCGGTTTAACCTTAAACTGTGTAGAGGATTTTCACTGTCACACTAGCGGGGATGTGGAACTCACTTCCGCCATTGGTGGTGCCAGCGGGAAGTATTGATAGTTTAAAAGGACTCTTAGATAGGCATTGAGGACATTATACAAGGATATAGGATATGATTTTTGACATGAGCACACACACACCCACACAGGTTGACCTGGATGGACTGGTGACCTTATTCAACCTTACCAACTGTGTAATTATGTTTATCTTTAAGATTGTGGAAGAATGTAGCACATTCTCCAATCTCAGGGATTAGACTCAGGAAATAGTCAGAAAATTCCACTTAAAGTAACAGAAGTAGGTAATCGGTCAGATTGCACTGGTCAGAATCGACAAAAGTTTTCCAGGATGTCCCTACAACAGAAGTTGATCAAGCGATCAACTTCTGTTGAACAGGGATGACCACACTGTGATCGAAATTTAACCAGTGTATGGCCAGCATTACAAGCATAACAAATGCATTTTCTTATCACTGTATAAAAAATTGCTATAAAAAATTAGAACATTATAAAAAAAAATGGATTGCTGCATGAGGACAGTTGTTATGAGAGGTGTAAATGTTACTCTATGTGAGTATGTACCAATGGATAGGAGAACACAAAGCTAATTACCACTTCACTTACCAAGTTAAAAAACAAATTTTTCCAACATAAACATGTAAACACTCATAACATAGAGCAGTTACGGACTATATATTGTAAAAAAGGTGGAAGACTTTGACAGGTTTTTGTTTTCTTATGGTTCATTTTTTTTTTTTTTGCATATTGAAGCTTAGTTGTTAAAAAACAAAGAACTATGAAGTTATCTATTGGTTGAAAAATCAAAAGAGCAAGTAGTGTAAGGGCCGGTTCACACTGCTGCGATCCCACAGATTGCGTATGATTTGCACCGCACTGCAGTGTGAATCGCATGTGATCTCTATGCGATGCAAATTTAGCCATAGAGATAGTATGGCTGAATTCGCATTGCAATCGGAGCAAGGGCCCTTTTTTCCACAGCAGTAGAATCGAATTGCATGGGTGTTCACACCATGCGATCCAATTCCTGTGCGAGTTTGCAGTTCGCAGTGCGATATGCAAACTAATTTGGGGGTGTCATTAGCTTTCTATTGACACTCCCAGCAGTTCGCATATAGTAGTGTAAACTGCTGCTGGGAGACATGCGATGCAGGAACCCGCAGTGGATTTGCAGGGTTACCGTATCGCAGCAGTGTGAACCGGCCCTAAGTACCAACATTTGTCTAGATATCATCCTCCTGAAACCACCTGTACAGCAGCTTTTAGACTATATAGTGAGGGCCAGCATTAGGAGCCAGTCAGTCTCTACTGCACGGACATGTGCTAACAGATGACATGCTAATTAAGAGTAGAATTAGCAGAACTGATGACTCACCAGTGTGCTGCTGCTCCTTCATTGCCCTATCAAGTTGGTGGAATATTGCTGATAAAACATATTTATTAACACATTTTCCCATTATTTAAATGGCTATGATATAAGTGATAGCAATCATGGCCGTAAAAGGTTAGTTCACCTTTACCAAAAACTGCCTATGCAAGTAAGGGGCTCATGTGTAAAAAAACAAACCGTGCAGATAAACTCAGATCTATTGTGACAGAGGAGGTAGGGCACATGCAAAGAGGTTTTATGTCCTAGGAACAAGGCAGGATGGAATGATGAAATCTCTGAGAGTTTTTTGATCAGGCTTTGGGAGGTATATAAATGGCCTACACATATAGCAAAGCATTATATATCTTTGGTCAAAGCATCACAGTTTGTTTATTTCCTACAGGTGCCCCTTACGTGCATAAGCAGTAATATTTACTGCGGCAGGTTGGCTTTATATGCAAAATGACGTACCTGTACATCATTTTGTGCAATAGCCACTGGGGGGGGGGGGGTGGCGCGCACCTCTGGAGGTGCGATCGTGCACTGATTGGACATAGGGGATGTCAATCAGTGGGTCTGGCGGACATTTTTTTTTATCCAGCAAAAATGTTTATTAACAACCATTAAAGCATTAAAAATTGCCAGCATTACAATCAACCACATTGGGAGCATGATAGTCATCAACATCAAATACCAAAGTTTCCGGAGAACATATCAAGTATTCACATATTAGTTTGATCCTATGCATGGATCCTATACCCACCACTTATCCTATGTTTAGACCGAGAAGTCTGTCCATGACCATAACCGCCACAGTGCCCATATTCTATCAAATTTAGTCAAGCTTCCCCTGTGTATATATCTGAGTTTCCTTTCTTAGAGATTCGCCTATGTTTTTAACCCATTCCCTAACTGTAGGAGGGGTTTCAGATTTCCAATGTATCATAATTAATTTCCTAGCTTGAAATAATACCCTGTGGATTGCTTGTCTGACTGGTGGTTCCCATCCATATTCCTCCAGGATGCCAAGTAGGCATGCTCTTGGCTCTAGTGGGAAAGTTATCTTAAACACTAGAATTATTTTGTTAACAATATTTTTCCAATATGTGTGGTGCTTCGAACATCTCCACAACATATGGATGAGATCCCCATGGTCCCTTCGAAATCTCGTACACGTAGGCTCCGTCAGCAAGTGCATCCGGTGGAGCCTATGTGGAGTAAAGTATACCCTATATAGTATATACATTTGGGTGAGAAGCTGTGTGACATTCAGAGAACACAGACTAACCGCTTGGTAAACCTTCTCCCACTGATCCCCATCCATCTGGCCAACATCCTGTTCCCATTTTTCTCTTATTTTCATAGGGTGACTTTTCAAATAGGCCTGCAGCAGGATGGCATAACATTGTGAAATTAGATCTTTTGATGAATCTGCCCCTTTAATAAGACTAAAAATTTGAGTTGGAGATAGATGCCACTCCGAGGAGCCACTCTGTGCCTTGACGGCATGTTTCAGTTGGAAGTATAAAAATTGCATAGACCCAGGTATCCCATATTGTTGTTGTAGATCAACATCCCATTATGGAATATTTGACTAAGGTGGGTTACCCCATATGCCTTCCATTTCGCCCCATATTGCAGTTTGGCCAGTTCTAGGTAAGCATTATTATTCCAAATGGGACTGAATTCTGTAAACCCAGTTACTTTCTGTAGATATTTAGATTTATTCCAAATTTTTTGGAGGAGAGTGTACGTGGGATATCTTTTATTTGGCAGACTAAAAGCCTGAGCTTCTAGAGCACAGGTGTCAAACACAAGGCCCGCAGGTGGAATCCGGCCCGCCAGGCCTCGCCATGCAGCCCGCGCAGCGGCTGCCAGCCTCCGCTTCTTTTTCTCGCTGCTGTCTTTTTGTTGTTTACCTGGCACCAAGAATACATCTCCTTGTCACGTGAGCGGCGCTGGCTTTGTGTGAGCGCATGCGTGGCCAGTCTCCAAGGGAACTTCTGCTCTCTCCCCTCAGGCTGCATTCAGACAACAGCGTCCCTCTACTGGCGCCGGCTGTTTGTCAGCTGAGCGCCTGCGCGGCCGGCCGCTCTACAAGGAAACATCTCCAGCTTGCTCTCCTCAGTTCTGTTTGTGAGCTGAGCGCATGCACGGTCGGCCTGGCAGAGCTGTCAGTGTTTTTCTTAATCCAGTGGGCTGCAGCCTGAGAGTGGGCTTTTTGAGAGGCAGCGCTGATGTGAAATAAATACACAACAATACATAAAGGGCAGAACTGAACAGTGGTACTGGTGCTGAACATGCTGAGCAACGAGATCCTTCTACACAGGGTGGTACTAACTATAGCCCAATACACAGGGAGAGGGGCCACCCATATGGGGAGGTACCAGAACTGGGCCAGGCAGGAAGGTAAGAGAGAGTGCAGATGTGAGAGTTTTTTTGGGGGGGCAGTGAGGGCTGAGGAGGCAGAGGATGGGAGGAGAGTGGAGGGTTCAGAGGTCAGAATCCAGGAAGAAGGGTGGAGATAAGATGTTGCACATTGTGCATAGCGCACTCCATACGCAGTGCACTCCTGATCCCTGCACTCCATACACAGCGCACTCCTGAGCCCTGCATTTCATATGTAGCGCATTCCTGATAATAAAGAGTGGACACATAGTCCTACAGAAACAACCGGCCCTTTGAGGGCAACCAAACTGCTGATGCGGCCCCCAATGAATTTGAGTTTGACACCCCTGTTCTAGAGTCTGAGGGATTGGGCCCCCTCCAACCGTATGCTCCATGACAGCCTGAGCAGAGCTGTATTTGCCCCTCTCTGTTTCGCATGCCCCGGATATATTACCATACAGATGCTGTAGTTGGGTAGTGCTAATCCCCCTTCATCTCTAGGCCTCTGGAGATGTTCTATTTTTATTCTAGGACGTTTATTCTTCCAAAGTAGGCTACGGTAAAGGCAGTTAATAAGTCTAAAGAATTTCAATGGGATGACCACTGGGGTGTTATGGAGGTAGTAGGGAAGCTGTGGCATGAGAATCATTTTAATTAAGTTAACCTTGCCTGCGACTAAAAGGTAAAGTGTATTCCATGTTTTAATCCTCTCTCTGAAACACTGAATAAGGGGAGTGAGGTTCAGGGAACTAAAGTCTCGGGGATCTGCTGTTATCTGGATGCCCAGGTACTTAAATAAGATTGTAATTGGTATCAAGTTATTCACTGTATGTAACAGAGTTGGTTGTCCATCCAATAGCAGAAGAGCAGATTTAGACCAGTTAATTAGAAGCCCAGAGAATCTACCAAATTCTCTGATGGTCTCCATTGCAGCCCTCAGTGAGCCTTCAGTATCCCCCAGGAAAAGCATGGTGTCATCTGCATACAACATCACCTTTTCATTGGCACTGCCAAACCAAAACCCCTCGATGTCATTGTTGGTCCTAATTTTAATTGCCAAGGGCTCAATAGCCAGTGTGAACAGGAGGGGGGACAGCCCTGTCGGGTATCCCTCCTCAACGCAAAGGCATGAGATAGCTTGCCAAAAGCCCTAATAGCTGCCTGTGGCTGGCTATATAGGAGACGGGCCCAGGCTATATAGGTCGGTCCAAATCCAAAGTACCTCAGCAGGGCCTGGCATTGGGTTCACCGGTGATCGTTCCATCTCCATCGCCATTCTGACAGGGAAGAAGAGTTAAGCAGGAACACCGATCTCTGTCTTCACCCAGTCAGAGCAACCCCCAAACAGTTAGCAACCAGCTAGGCACACAGTTAACCCTTTGAACACCCCTGATGTTAACCCCTTCCCTGCCAATGTTATATGTACAGTAACAGTGCATATACAGTATCTCACAAAAGTGAGTACACCCCTCACATTTTTGTAAATATTTTATTATATCTTTTCATGTGACAACACTGAAGAAATGACACTTTGCTAAAATTTAAAGTAGTGAGGGTACAGCTTGTAAAACAATGTAAATTTGCTATCCCCTCAAAATAACTCAACACACTGCCATTAATGTCTAAACCAAAAGTGAGTACACCCCTAAGTGAAAATGTCCAAATTGGGCATAATTAGCCATTTTCCCTCCCCGGTATCATGTGACTCATAAGTGTTACAAGGTCTCAAGTGTGAATGGGAAGCAGGTGTGTTAAATTGTGGGTTATCGCTCTCACTCTCTCATACTGGTCACTGGAAGTTCAACATGGCACCTCATCATGGCAAAGAACTCTCTGAGGATCTGAAAAAAAGAATTGTTGCTCTACATAAAGATGGCCTAGGCTATAAGAAGATTGCCAAGACCATGAAATGGAGCTGCATCATGGTGGCCAAGACCATACAGCGATTTAACAGGACAGGTTCCACTCAGAACAGGTCTCGCCATGGTCGACCAAAGAAGTTGAGTACATGTGCTCAGCATCATATCCAGAGCTTGTCTTTGGGAAATAGAAATATGAGTGCTGCCAGCATTGCTGCAGAGGTTGAAGGGGTGGGGGGTCAGCCTGTCAGTGCTCAGACCATATGCCGCACAATGCATCAAATTGGTCTGCATGGCTGTCGTCCCAGAAGGAAGCCTCTTCTAAAGATGATGCACAAGAAAGCCCACAAATAGTTTGCTGAAGACAAGCAGACTAAGGACATGGATTACTGGAACCATGCCCTGTGGTCTGATGAGACCAATATAAACGTATTTGGTTCAGATGGTGTCAAGCGGGTGTGGCGGCAACCAGGTGAGGAGTACAAAGACAAGTGTGTCTTACCTACAGTTAAGCATAGCGGTGGGAGTGACATGGTCTGGGCTGCGTGTGTGCTGCCGGCACTGGGGAGCTACAGTTCATTGAGGGAACCATGAATGCCAACATGTACTGTAACATACTGAAGCGGAACATTATCCCCTCCCTTCAGAGACTGGGCCGCAGGACAGTATTCTAACATGGTAACAACCCCAAACACACCTCCAAGACAACCACTGCCTTGCTAAAGAAGCTGAGAGTAAAGGTGATGGACTGGTCAAGCTTGTCTCCAGACCTAAACCCTATTGAGCATCTGTGGGGCATCCTCAAACGGAAGGTGGAGGAGCGCAAGGTCTCTAACATCCACCAGCTCCGTGATGTCATCATGGAGGAGTGGAAGGGGACTCCAGTGACAACCTGTGAAGCTCTGGTGAACTTCATGCCCAAGAGGGTTAAGGCAGTGCTGGAAAATAATGGTGGCCATACAATATATTGACACTTGGGCCCAATTTGGACATTTTTTTATTGGGGGGTGTACTCACTTTTGTTGTCAGTGGTTTAGACATTAATGGCTGTGTGTTGAGTAATTTTGAGGGGACAGCAAATTTACACTGTTATACAAGCTGTACACACATTACTTTACATTGTAACAAAGTGTCATTTCTTTAGTGTTGTCACATGAAAAGATATAATAAAATATTTACAAAAATGCAAGGGGTGTACTCACTTTTGTGAGATACTGTATTTAGCACTGATCACTTTAATAATATCACTGGTTCCCAAAAAAGTGTGTAGCGGTACCCCCATAGGGGCAGCTGAGTATTGTGGTCCACCTGTCACCCTGTCCAGCCAGACAATGCAAGACAATGAACAGTCCATGTGCTTGGTTTTATATTTTACTGAGGGGATAAAACTTGGATGGATGAAGGAATAAATGGAATGCCCAGTAATTAATTGGATCGAAGAACTTGGTTTTGGGAACAACTATGTACACTCACTGTACACACTACTACTCCAGTCTCCTCCAGCACTTCTCTTGCTTGCAGACTGTTACTCTACCTCTCTCCAGCACATCTCTTTCTTCTCAGGCAGAGCTAGCACACATGGTTAGGCCTGACACTGACTCGGTCAGGCCTCAACAGTTGCCTTTTGCAGGCAGGGACCATGGGCCCCTATAGTGTAGCAGATAAAAAGTTCTGGAGCTAGCTGTCCTACCGGTGGACTACTGATCCCAGTCAGCCCTCTTCAGGCCCTGCCAGTCTTCCTGGCTGCAGCTGCCTGACTCACTGCCCATGACACCTCAGTCCACTCTGCTGGCTCTGCACCCATCCCTGACTGTATTCTCTCAGTCCTCTCAGGCGTGCCTCCCCAGTCCTCCCAACTGTGCCACTCACCAGCCCTCCTGGTTGCAACCGGTGGTTCCCTCCTGGAGACTTGCCTGCCAGCACTAGCTCCTGCTGTCCTCTCTTCCTCCTCCTGTGCCTCCTGTCCAGGACCTTCAGGATGTCTTGAAGGGATCTGTCCTGCACCTGAGCCCCAGACCCAAGGTCACCCCCCAGACTGGGGAGCTCCCTTTAAAGGCCCCAACAGCCTAATACTCCACCTCAGAGGCGTAACTACAAGCTTCAGGGCCCCAGTGCAAGAAACCATGAAGGGTCTTCCCTGTTCTCTGGTCCCAGGGCCCTTTATTACAGTCCCACAGCATCCCCCTTCCTGCCATCTTGGCCCTATGGCATAACACCAGACCAGGGTCCAGTCCAGTGTATAATCAGCAGTAACATGCGATCCAGTTGCTGTGCATTTTTTAAAGTAGTGCATGCACAGCTCTTGGTGCAGACCAACACAATTTCAGCCCATTCAAATGAAATGGCTGAAATCGCACAGCACCTGGAAGGCATGGGAATTGCACAAGAACTCACAGTGTGTTCCTTTGTGATTTGTGGTGTGAATCGGTCTTGAGTCCCGGAGCCCAGTGCTGAAAAATTGCCTGCACTTGTTCCCAATAACTTGCCTGACAGGTGGGCACTAGCGTGAGTACCCGGGGTAATTGCCCCAAATCTCTAGCGAGGTGCGCGGGAATAGGATCCTAGACACAATGATTGTTACCTCAATAGCAGCCAGCCTTTTGTTGAAGGGGGGAGAGGGCAAGTTGTCAAAGAAGAATACTTGAAGTGATTTGGGGGGGATAAGAGGAGAGAACTTGTGCTAGAGGGGGGGTTGAATAAAAAATATGACCCCCAGCACAAGTTCTCTCCACTCCCAAAGGTCCCCCAAGCACATACAGCATCCTCTTATCCCCCCAAATCACATCAAAGTATTCTTCTTTGACAACTTTCCCCCTTCTCTGAGTCCCCTTCCCTGTGTCTCCTTCCCCTGCAAGTGCCGAACATTCAAATGCAGTACAGACTTCAGATCAGCGCGTCCCGTCGATGCTGTGTCCATTCACCTCCCCTCTTCCTGTCTGTGACATCTGGGCCCAGGCAGAGAGGGATGTGGCTTCAGTCCATGTGTGAGGCAGGAGGGGGGACAAAGGGGGAGAGAGGGAGAGATGCAGCTGCCATATGGAGTGTAATCACAGCGTGTGGGACCTGAAACTCCTCACATAAGCTGTGAGTCAGTCACTGGAGACAACTGCTGGAAGTCATCACCAGTGGTGTGAGAGCTCACCTTCCTTACGGCCACTACATCAGGTGCTTGACCAGAATTCTTTTGTGCTGCCTCAGGGCACCTCCCACAGTAGCGGAATCCAAGGACCCAGTTGAAAGGTCTTGAGGAGACCTGCCCCCTGCCAATCCAAGTTGGGGATTGGTCAGGGCTCCTCAGAATACCCCAGACAGCTCTGCCTCTCCTCTCCTCCTCTGTTTCCAGAGCTTTCCAGAAGCCTCTGGAAAGAAGAGGAAGGTCTTAGTAATGCTGCCTGTGGGTCACCAGCTGCTACTCTGAGCCATTCCCAGACCACACAAACCAAAACAAACAGGCCTGCCTAAATTGACCTATCCTGTACAAAAAATCCAATTCTAGCACCTACATAAGTAGGGGGTGCTACACTCCCCACCAAAATCCAGCTGGTCCCTCAGCTGGGAAAATTAAAAAATGGCTCCTGGGGCCTGGAGCAAGGGCATCCCATAAGATAAATTGGAAGGGGAAAAGGGAAATAACTTGGACAGGGATATGTACAAATAAATAAATATGTTAAAAATATATATAGATCTCTGGTAGGTATTTACATCTGTACACAGCGCATGAACCTAACTGCAGGTCCCTACAGCTAACAACAATACACATGTAGCGCCCCCATAGAATTGGTGCGTTTTTCTAGCAGGGTTTGCTAGGTAAGGTAAAATTTAGTCAGGCTGAGTATAAAAGCAGGCTTGATTGTTTTGATCTGGGCTGGGAGGAGAGGTTCAGGGAGGATTGAATGGACTTGACAGATGAGGTCACCAGAACCTCCCCCTTCTTTCTAGAAACCTGGGGAAGGTTTCTGGTCAGAGAGCTGGGAGATAGGTGGAGCCATCTGGATTATTCTGGGGAGCCCTGACCAATCATAAAGCAGGATTGACAGGGGGCAGGCCTCCTTAAATACTCTGAGTCAGCCCAATCTGGTGTCGGGTAGAAGTCTGGAGATGTAGCAGAGGCACTGTGGAGGTCCCTACCCAGGAGGTCGCCCCAGTCTGGTGAGGGTGACCTTGGGGCCTGGAAGTTTGGGTGCAGCCAGGAAGGTGGTGATTCCTGGAGTCGCACGGGGAACAGGAGAACAGCGCAGGTGCTACACAGTGAGAGACTTTAAAGTGATCCACTGGCTTGGTGAGTGACGGTCCCTGGGAACTGCAAGAGAAAGTGCTGGAGCAGGCTAGGACAGGAATAGTGGACAGTCTGTGGGAGCCTTGGTAGTCAGTTCAGGGAAAGGAGAGTCACTGAGGAAAAGCAGGCCAGTGGGACCAGGGAGAGAGATGGGCTGGGAGTTGTAATCCATCAAAGGCCCAGCTAGCACTCAAGTACTTTTTGCTACACATTCAGGAGCCCGTGATCCCTGGCCTGTAATGGGTGTTCCGGAGGTTCTGCTGAGTGTAGGCCTCGCCATGTGCTAGCCGCGGTGAAGAGAAAGGAATGGAGAAGCTTGATAAATTCCCTTTCAAGCTGGAATCTAAGTGCAGCGCTGGAGAGAAGTAATGCAGTAAAGATTTACTAAGTTCAGTGATGGAGAGATAACAGTAGGAGAAACGGTCAGCAAGTTGAGTGCTGGAGAGTTGTGAGGAATAACAGTCTGCAGAGGGACGGTCTGCAGGGAAGTGTGCATATACCGGAGTGTATATGGACTTCATGTAATATAATTCTTTGGGCATCCCACAGTCATCCCTTATCCCCATCCAAGTTATTTCCCCTAAATAAAACAACAAAAACAAGAACCGGCCTGGTCAGTGTCTACAGATGTGTGAAATATGATGTGATTGAGGGCAGCTATAAGGTGAACCAATAATACCAGCCACTCTCAAGGGAGCACATAGCTACACACACAATGTACACATTTGAGCCAGATAATCTTTCCCTCGAGAGAGATACTCTGCCCGCAGAGGTCTTGACTCCAGCTGGAGGGGATGGACAGCCGTCCCATCCCAGAGGATCTTAAGAGATGACAGAAAATATAACAATATTTTACACTCATACCTATCTATACACTTTACACAGTTTCTGTTGGGAGGGGTTAGCATCCTGCCAACAAAAATATCAAATGAATATTCACTTTAGCACATTTTTCTTATTGTTCTGTCAGGAGGGGGTTAAAGCCTTCTGACAGAAACTATGGGGGAAAAAAAACACACAGTAATAAGCGAACAGTTCTCTTCGGAGTTCCTGATAGGAGGGGCCCCTCCCCGGTCTAACAGGTTCCTCAGAAAGTTAAAGTAGGGCTTAGACCTCACCCTCATTGTCCTTGCAATAGAGAAAGGTTCATCTATTTGGCACACAGGATGGCAGGCCGGTCTGATCCTGCAAAGTCAGGAGAAAGGCACATTCTGCTAGTGCTATCCTCCAGCAGTCTATGTGGCACATTTTCATGACAAACTGTACTCTCCAACAGTCTCTTCAGGCATAAAAATGCGGGTCAGGAAATCTCTTCCTGTCTCTCCCTTCCTCCCAAATGGAGTAATTCTTCGTGGCCGTCCTTCCTTCGCGATAAGCACCCGGTCCTTATAGATTGCTCTCCCCAGCTGCCATTCTCATCGAATGTCCTCAAAACGGGTCCAGGTCTCACTATCTGTCACCTGCAAGAGCATAGGAACATGCAAGTAGTCCCAGACCATGTCATCCTCCCACTCTCCCGGGAAGCTCTGGATGATGTCCATGATCCATGAAGGGATATACAGATAATCCAGACCCCACTCCAGGGCAACTTTTCTCTGCACTTCCTTCTGGAATCGGGAGAACCTGGGCAGCTCCTTAGGTCTTCCTTTTCCCGACAGGACACAGGCGTCTTGAGACCTAACAACTGAACGATAATATGCAGGTGCCCTGGTCTGGGTAGTGGTGGGTCTGTTTAAAAAGAGCTACCTGTTGTGGATAGGGGTTCCTGCTGCTTCTTCAGCTTCCAATACTGGCTCTGGCACATCTCCTCCATCAGACTGAGTCTCCAAGGCTTGGGAACCTCCTGTCTCTGATTCCTACCTCTCCTGCGTCACTACTGGGAGATGACCACTCCGCCAGTCTCTTTAGGGACCCAAATTCAGCCTTCAATCTGGGGGAACCCCAATCAATGCCCCTGTCCTCGCCTTTCCTGTCCAGCTCACCTGAGGGTGCACACCCCTCCAGCACTGGCTCCTTCTGGACTAGGATGGCTAACAACACAGAGACTGCCGGCATTTCATGGACATCTGGCTCCTGCTGGGCAGTACTTACAGTAGCATAGATCCCGACCAGGCCACAGACCATAGTAGACTACTCTTCCCCAATGTCCTCACTCTTCACAGGGGAGTCACCCGGCACCAACTCTACCCCACCTTTCGGGAATGATTCCAGGCCCTCTCTGGCCTTCTGGGACTTACACAGCTGTAGGCCAAATAGTCCTGAGTGCAGGTCCACAATGTAATATTGTGGCTCCTGCTGGCTGGACGCTAGCCAGGTAAGCGGTTCACCACAATGGCCACACTGGATCCAGCATTCCGGGCATAGTAGGCACAGCCGCTCCATCCCATCAATCATCCCAATGCCAAACCCCCTGCGATGCTCCAAATGGACACCAGTGTCCACTCCTGCTGTTCAGGCAGTAGTAAACAACCACACTCCACCATCTTCCTCTGCCTCATGGTGTCTACTGCTAGCAGGGAACCCTGGGTCTCCTCCAGGGCATGGCACCGCCCCCTCACTTCTAGACAGGATGGCGTCTGCCAAACTTATAGGCAGACCCCTCCCTAAGCACACTGCTAGCTAACACTTGTTAGACGAACTGAAGTTTTCAGGCATACTGATGCTAGCAGGACTTGTCCAGGCATGTCGCTCAGCACCGGTAGCAACAATAAAATTTGTATCCCATGCCTCACTGAATTAAACATTTGTGGCACAGTCCTGCCTGCAGGCACTCGTTGGATGACTCCGATCACTCCGGGCAACAGTAGACACTTCCAGGCACACTTTACTGTTAAAAGCAGGAGTTTGAAGAAAAAGTTCAGAATGCCCAGTATTTGCAGAGCACTGGGCGTATTTGTAATCCAGTGTGAAATGTCCAGGATTAGCAGAACGCTGGACATATTTGTAATCCATGGGCACGATCGCCCGCCGTGGTTGCCACGGATGACAGCTTATGATGAAAAGTCATTGAATTGCTGGTCTAAGCACAAGTGTCCATCCCAGCACCGGTAGGGACAGCTGGGTAAGCAGGTTGCAATAATTAGCAATGGCTCCTGCTGGTTGCTATGGACAACAGCACTTGCTATTGAAGTACTCAATAGCAGGCAGAGCACATACGTTCTTCCTCTGGGTTCCATTCCTCAATGGTGGTGGAACAAAGCACAGTTCCCTGGCACGGTCAACTTCGGTTGCTAGGGGCAGGTGCTGGCAGGTTACCAGTGAACAGGTGATCCCGGGTGAGCCCCCAAATGTAGCGGTACCCCATAGGGGCTGCTGAGCATTGTGGTCCACCTGTCACCCTGCCCAGCCCAGCATTCACTTCACACTTCAAGGCAATGAACAATCCGTGTACTTGGTTTTAGATTTTATTGAGGGGATAAAAGTTGGATGGGTGAAGGAATATACGGGATGCACAGTAATAAATTGGATCAAAGAACTTGGTTTTGGGAACAGCTATATACATTCACTGTAGACACTATTACTCCAGTCTCCTCCAGCACTTCTCTTGCTTGCAGACATTTTTTATTATAATTTTTTTCTCTGTGCTGCCCCCCCCCTTTCCCCCTCCCCCTTTTATTTCCTTCCCTCTCTTTTCTTTGTCCCCCCTCCTTTCTCCCCGTCCCCCTTTTTCTTATATTTTCTTGTTTTCTTTTTCTTCCTTCCTTCTCCCCCTTTTTCCCTCCCTTTTTTCTTCCCCTTCCCCGCTTTTTCCTCCCTTTCCCTTCCCCATCCTTATTTTCTTCTTCTCTTCTTTTCTTCTTTCTTATTGCACATGAGTATCACAGCTACCGCTACACACACTGTGTGTATATATATATATATATATATATATATATTTTGTTCTTTTATATTCTTTTT
>BLSH010364363.1:2294653-2305686 GCA_018402905.1 Glandirana rugosa | reverse complement strand
CAACACCCTGGGTGTCATTATGTGTCTTTGCTACACTTAGCAGGTATATTATCATTTTGACCTACCTCCATACACTACCCCATCTCTGCCGACGGGGAACACTGCTTTTTCGTACCATGCCCCTGGTGGAACCAGGCATATGGGTATGTCAGTCATCTTATATCCCCCCCATTCTTGTACAATGTACCTTGATTTGTTATTGTTATTACTATTACTTTCTGTCTTCATTACCACAGATATCTCTCCTGAAGAAGTGGAATCCACTCCACGAAACATGTAGAGACCTACCGACATCCGTGGCCTGACACCACAATACAATTCCCCTCATTGGGGAGATATGTTTTCCTTGGTGATAATATGCTTTTAATTTCTTGTTTGTTATAATTTAGCAAACTTATCTCTTGATATATCAGTAAAAAAAATGTTGTCATGCCTTTTTAAGAAAAACCTTCGTAGTTCTACTTTATCCTTAGTGGTGCTGCAATAGTCCATATTTCTCAAAAGCTTTTTTCAGTGTGTATCGGCTGGGGACTGATATACTCCCATTCTTTCACAATGCTGTATATGGATGGGGCATCCTAATGTTTGTCTATATAAACTCTATTTTCTCTCGGGGTACCAATACCTTGCTTGCAGACTGTTACTCTTCCTCTCTCCAGCACACCTCTTACTTCTCAGGCACAGCTACCACATGTGGTTAGGCCTAACAGTGGGTCAGCCAGACCTCAGCAATTGCCTTTTGCAGGCAGGGGCCGTGGGCCCCTATACTGTAGCAGATAGAAAGTTCTGGTGCTAGCTGTCCTAACGGTGGACTACTGATCCCAGTCAGCCCTCTTCAGGCCCTGCCATCCCTGCTGGCTACAGCTGCCTGATTCCACTGCCCATGACACCACAGTCCACTCTGCTGGCTCTGCACCCATCCCTGACTGTATCCTCTCAGTCCTCTCAGGTGTGCCTCCCCAGTCCTCCGACTGTGCATGTCACTCACCAGCCCTCCTGGCTGGAACTGGTGGTTCCCTCCTGGAGACTTGCCCAGCACTAGCTCCTGCTGTCCTCTCTTGCTCCTCCTGTGCCTCCTGTCCAGAACCTTCAGGATGTCTTAAGGAGATCTGTCCTGCACCCAAGCCCCAGGCCCAAGGTCACCCCCCCCCCAGACTGGGGAGCTCCCTTAAAGGCCCCAACAACCTAGTACTCCATTACCAGTTCTTCCACCCAACAAGTCCTCCCCAGCTGGGCTGACCCTGGGTATTTGAGGAGGCCTGCCCCCTGCCAATCCAAGTTGAGGATTAATCAGGGCTCCCCAGAATACCCCAGACAGCTCTGCCTCTCCTCTCCTCCTCTCTTTCCAGAGCTTTCCAAAAGCCTCTGGAAAGAAGAGGAAGGTCTTAGTGGCACTGCCTGTGAGTCACCAGCTGCTACTCTGACCCACTCCCAGCCCACACAAACCAAAATAAACAGGCCTGGCTACCAGCCAGGCCTGCCTAAATTTACCTAGCATGTACAAAAAACCCTATTCTAGCACCTACCTAAGTAGAGAGTGCTACAAGTGTCAAAAGTGTCAGTTAGGTGTCCGATTTGTCAGCTGCCACTAAAAATCACTGATTACTAGAAAATAAATAAATAAATAAAAATGCCATAAAAATATGGCCAGCGGAGTAGCAGCTCTGTGAGTGAGCTCCGTTCCCATCTGCTGCCTTTAGCCTGTTTCCATGGAGAACAGCTACTTTTATCCGAATGCCCAGCTTGCGGTACACGGGGAGAGTAGAATGCCCAAAGGAAGGAAATCCTCCGCTGGAAAACACACCCCTAAATCTACCTCTAAAGCAGGCACAAGCTTCCCACCAAACCTCCTAAGCTCTCCAAGCCTGCCAACATGGCGACGCAGATGGAGGAGGTAGAGCAGGGACAGATGCAAGACAAGTTTGATGCTCTCGTGATGACTATAACGGACTGCAAAACTACCTTGACTAACAATATTAATTCTATGCAGCTAAAATTCGATCTTGTATGCAAAGATATGGACAAGGTCCAGTCCCGTCTGATGGAGGTGGAACACCGGGCTGGGGACTCAGAGGATGTTCTCTAGAACCACACATCCACACTCCACACCCTTACCATGAAGATGAAAGCACTGGAATCAAAGGCCAAAGACGCAGAGAACCGCAACCGAAGAAATAATCTCCGGATTGTTGGCCTCCCAGAGAGGGCTGAGAACCCTGATCCGACATCTTTCACTGAGCATCTGCTTTGTACACTTCTCCCCCAGGCCCAGTACTCTACATTCTTTGGGGTGGAGAGGGGGCGCACAGAATGCCAGAATGGACACCCAGAGGCTTTCGTCACTCATTTCATCAGGTGAAGCTTAACCTCCGTAATTGGCATTTTAAATACAGTATGCTGTTCCCTGCATGGTTGAGAGTGCAAGACGGTGAGGCTGTTCATTTTTTCACATCTCCGGAAGAAGCTACACAGTGGCTGGATATCCTGCCTAGAGGGTGACTACAACTCTACCTCTCAACATAATTCTGTTTTTCTGTAAATTAAATAGCTGGTATCATTCATGCTGACAACTACGTTATTTTATTTCTTCTTTTCCTAACTCCCTCCCTGGAACCTGGAAGAGTCCACCTTAGTGTGGCGGCCTGCTAGTGTATACCTGCACCCCCTTACTCTTAGATCCGGAGTGCTAAAGTGAGACAATCTCGGGTCTCATTGTGAGTCTTTGATGCAGTGAGTATCCCTATATGTACACTTTGCTGGGGCGTTCACTATCATTATGGTGAAATAAGGGTGGACTACGCAAATATATGAGGATGTCCCCTGCACAAACTATTAATTTGCCACATAACCAAAGCACTGAATAATGGCCGCCACATCCGCCTTTTCCTCTTTGGGGAGAACTCAGCTACTCAAATATCAGCTAGACCATATTGGTTTGTAACAAACGTCATTTGTTTTAAGCTTGTGCCCCCAGCACAGACTAGGAGTCCTATAGTTCTGCATGGATCATTAATCTGGCCCTTTTATACCCTTTGCTCCTTTTTGCAACAGACAGACTGATCCAGCGGACAGGTCTCTGGTGTTCTATTGGTTTATTGTCCCCATTGGCAATAGCCATGTTTGTTTTCAGGGTTAAAGCACACTCATGTTGGGGGGGTGATGTGGGGAGGGTGAGGATGGGATTGTTACTATGCATCATGAGTTATGGTATGCTATTAACTGTAAGGCACACTGGATTGCTAGGGTTGAAAACACATGTCTAAATACTTGACTGCTGGTATGGCTGAACTTCTGTGATAACCTGGGGATGGTTGGGGGAGAGGGAGGTCTGAACCAAGAATATGCTGATATTTATATGTTACGAACATGTCTCCTATGATGGCGATATCTTTGAAAGTGAGGGGGTTAAATTCTAGACTTAAGCGCTCCCTGGTATTTACTTAGCTGAAGAGATATCACCCACATATATGTCTGCTACAGGAGACCCATCTCATGGGGAGCAGGGTATTGGTGCTTTAGAAGCCGTGGGTGGAATCATACTACCATGCCACCTATGCCTCCTATTCCAGAGGGGTTAGTCTCTTAGTTCACAAATCCTTGTGTTTTGAGCTCCTTGATCTCTGTTTAGATCCTGAGAGGCGCTATGTAGTTATGCATGCCCAATGTGATGGAATTCAAATAGTGGCGGCTGGTGTTTATATCCCCCCCCCCCTGGCTAACATGGCACTTCTTCACAAACTTGCCCCAATTTTGGCCTCATATGCCACAAACAATATTCTCCTGGCTGGCGATTTTAATATACCACCTCACCCAGTGTTAGACAAGTTCACCCCTGATGCTGCTGCTGCCTCTACCCTATCCCGTGTTTGGCTTGGTTGACGCTAGGAGGTGGAAACACTCGGGGGGAGACAGTACACCTGTCACTCTGCCGCATACGCTACCCTATCCAGAATTGATTTAATGTATGTTAGTAATTCACTGCTCTCCAGGGTCCTGGATGTGACCATACTCCCCCGGGATATATCAGACCATGCACCTCTATAGATGGCGCTTAGGACAGACTCAGCTCCTGATCAATGCCCTTTGGCATCTTTCCTGATTCTGGATAGCTGATTAGAGAGAGTAGCACCAAAGATACTGATGAACTGGGCAACTTTTGGACGCATAACCCGGTGACTTCATCCAGAGCCATAGCCTGGGATACATTTAAGGCGTATACCCAAGATCAATAGCAACAGATTATTGGGGGGACTAGGAAGGAGGCATCCCTGGTATTGGTGGCAGCGGAAATCAAGGCACAGGATTTAGAGGTGCAATATGTGCAAACAAAAGATCAGAAAGTTTATGAGGCTTTGCAGTTCCTACATAGAGAAATTGCGTTGCTGAGGTCTACTACATGCCAAAAGATTCTGTTGTCCCAATCCCAAAGGGTGTTTGAACAGGGGGAGATAACGGGTAGAATGCTGGCCTGGCTAGCTTCAGAGCGAGTTACCACATTTCATATCCCCAGGATCAGAGATGAGACTGGCTCCATATTGACCGACCCAGACCAGATTAACGCTCAGTTTGCAGAGTTCTATCACAATCTGTATACCACTCGGGCTACCTATACTCTAGATGACCTGACGGAATATCTAGGCACGATAGAATTCCCAGTGCTGACAGATTCGGCACATCAGATGTTAGACGCCCCAATCACACTAAAAGAAATCCAAACTGCCATAACATCACTTCAAGCTGGTAAGACTCCGGGACCAGATGGTCTGCCCACAGAATTCTATAAAACGAATATTGAGATAGTGGCTCCCCATCTCCACAGGGTACTCCAGTGGGCGCTGGAGGATGACTCTCTACCCCCATCTATGTCGGATGCTATTGTTGTGGTGGTGCCTCCTTCAGACCTATATCGCTGCTCAATGTGGATGCTAAGATCCTAACTAAAGTTTTGGCTGACCGCGTTAATTCAGTGATCCTATCGCTGGTCCACGGGGACAGTCAGGATCCATGCTGGGCAAGGGCACTGACATTAATATCCGCCGACTCTATACCAACATAGCTCATGCTCAAAATACTGGTTCAACAGGAGTGGTGGCCTCTCTGGGCGCGGAGAAGGCCTTTGACTCCGCGGAGTGGGAGTTTCTGTGGGGAGTCCTCCGAAAATTTGGATTTGGGCCCAAATTTGTGTCCTGTATTCAACTGATATATAAAGAGCCGAAGGCCAGGGTTCATACTAATGATACTCTGTCGGAGCCATTTTGCCTGAAGAGGGGTACCAGGCAGGGATGCCCCCTGTCACCAGGCCTCTTTGCACTGGCCATTGGCGATACTCATCGGCTCCTTCCCTGATAACGGGGGTCTCTCAGTGGGCCCCTTAGTAGAGAGAATCTTTTTATACGTGGATGATGCACTCCTTTATCTATCAGATGCCTTGGAGTCCCTCATGGCCGCTCTCCATACAATTGATCGCTTTAGGGGATTCTGGGCATCAAAATTAAGTGGGATAAAACACTCCTCTTCCCCCTATCCCCGCCTTCTCCTGCCCAATGCCCACTAGCCTGTGTATCTAGATTTAAATACTTGGGGATCAATATCCAAGGAGACTCACATAAGTATTTGGAAGACAATTTATACCCAATATAAAACTGTCTCATAAATGCCAGGCGAGGACGTCTCTGCCACTCTCCTTAGTAGGCAGAGTTAATCTGCTAAAAATTACATTCCTTCCCAAATTCCTTTATGTTTTCAGAAACATGCCAGTACCTATCCATTATTCTTTCTTTAATAAACTTGACAGCATTGTTAATAGCTTCCTGTAGCCAGGATCTACTCCTAGGATCGCCAAATCTGCACTCCAATTGCCACTTTCACAGGGGGGGGGGGTCTAGCACCCCCTTGCTTTAAACATTACTATTGGGCAGCAATCCTTGTGACAGTCAGGTAGTGGATTGAACAAACGTTAAACAATCCCTCGGTCACCCTTGAGGCAGCTATTTTGGGCTGCTCCACGACCCTGAGCAACCTTGTTTTCAGAGGGTTGAGGTCAGACCTGGCAATGACAATTCCTATATCCACCACGATGAGGATATGGGAACAGGTAAATAGGTTACTAGGCTCTGATGAAACGGTCTCACCACATACCCCCTTGTGGGGTAATCCCCGCTTGCCTCACCTTCGCACCATACCTGTTCCCCAAGTGTGGGCTCGATATGACATCCGAACAATAAAACAAATTATACCATCGAGCAGGCTGCTTACATTTGCTGCCTTACGAGAGTCATTCTATATTCCCTTATGGATGCTCTTCCAATATCTGCAGCTCCGTCATTGCATACAGGCTCAGTTTCCTGAAGGCACGACGTTGAAATCCCACTCGGTGGAAAGCTTCCTCATGTCCAGACATGTGGAGAGGATTTTGTTGTCATTATACCTACGCATCTCATACACGCCCACTAACAGGGGGATCCGCCTATTCAGTCTCTGGAAAACTGATCTACCTTCCCTGGGAGACGATAACTGGGACGAGGGAATACAACAGTACATACCTTTGATGATCTCTGCCAGGGACAGATATATTCCCATTCGACTTTCTAGGACATACGCTGACAAATCGAACTGATGCCCTAAATGCTTGACTGAGTCTGGTGCATTCATACACATAGTGTGGTCGTGTCCTAACATTCAGGAATTTTGGGGATTGGTGATTAAATATCTGAACTCTGTGGGAAACCTACATGTTGACCTAGACCCTCGGATTCTCCTTTTGGGCATACGTGGCACAGTGACCCCTAATAAACACAAACAACTGTTTATCTTTTATGCGTATTTTTACACCAGGAAAACCATTTTAACTAAGTGGAAACAGACTGAACCCCCTACTGAGAATCAGTGCAAAGCAATGATTGATTTAGTCCTACCTATCTACAGACTCACATGCATGTGAAGGAACTGTCCCAAAAAGTTTAATAAAATTTGGACGTCATGGGTGAAGGATAGAACACTACAACTATAAACTATTAATGAAGATACTAACGCTGTGTTCCCCTGTGCTCCCCCCCCTCCCCTTCTAATCTTCCTCTGTAGATCCAATTAGACTCCAGGTTGCAAGGATTACCAAGTATTGCTGATTTAAATGCTCTTTGTATATGCTGTGTGCCATTCCTTTATGTACTACGTATATTGTAACTTAATACTCCTGACAATTGTGCCTTACACATGTACTCTTGTACATAGTTAAATGTGTATGTGTTTTTTCTCTAAAACATAAATAAAAACTTTTCTGTTAAAAAAAATAAAAAAAAATATATATATATATATATATATATATATATATATATATATAATATATTAAAAAAATATTGTTTTTTCAAAATTGTTGCTCTTTTTTTGTTTATAGCGCAAAAAATAAAAACCGCAGAGATGATCAAATACCACCAAAAGTATGCTCTATTTGTGGGAGAAAAAGGACATCAATTTTTTTTGGGTACAGCGTCGCACGACCGCGCAATTGCCAGTTAAAGTAACACAGTGCCGCATGGGGGGGGGGGCGGGGCTGAAGTGGTTAAAGGCTAAGTTCACTTTTTACACATACTGTAGGCATTTTCTGTCACCCTTGAAGCCTGGCTGAAATGCTTCCACTGCTTACATTTCTGTGTTCTGGCCTATTTTCAGAACATGGGCTAAAACAAAATGGCCACCAATGCTCCTTTTTTTGAGGACAAATGAAGTGATAATCTCTTTATTTGGCCTCAAAGAAGGAGTATTGGTTGCCATGTTGTCATAGTCAATGTCCTGAAAATAAGCCAGGACATAGGAATGTAAACATTGGAATTATTTTGCTAGGCTTCATGGGTCTACAGGTATGGCATTTGCATTAAACAACTGATACAGTGTGTTTTTATCTACTGGGGCCCCTTGTATGCACGGACCAGTTTGTGTAAAGGATGAGGTTAGCCTTTAAAGCCCATGAAGCTTTAGCAATTATAAGTGTAATGCAACTTGTATGCTAGATTTTATTTTTGAAAATTGTATAATAAATAAACAAAAACAACAAAGATCAAGGTCAAATCATGAGTTGCCAAGATCTTACTCTGACGGTTGCGTGGAGGTCATGTGACCGCCGTGTTGGCTGCAGTGAATTTTTTAGAAGTTTAGTTTACTTCTAACAGCAGTGGGAGGGGAGGCGGAGACAGAAACACAGACTCCCAAGCTGACAGGCAGGGGGGGAGAGGATGGGGGAGAGCATAGAGGAGAGCTGCGGGTGGCGGAGGCATGTAAACTGACCACAGTGTCAGGGCTCAGCAACCAAGATATACCATGGTCAGTTTACAGGGGGAAGGACATAAACTGGCAGGATCAGTGATATTTTTTAACAGCTTCCAGAAGGGCAGGTTAGACAGCACAAGCACTGTGCTCTTTAACCTGCTATAGGGAAACTGGATCTCAGTTGTTTTTTAGGGTTACAACCACTTTCATTTGGGGTTTCAATGGAGTGATTGTTATGTATACTTTCTAGCTAATATCAGTTCCTGTATTCTCTTTGCATTAGTGACAGTTCAAAATTGAAATGTATTTTACCTGATAAATGTTCGTCAAGTGTCTGAATTCAGGAAAACCATAGCATACTCCAGTTGTGTTTGGTAATTAGCCCTAGGCTGGCAATCTGTCACTGCTTTCCACCACAGCTAGAGTAAGTCAGTCAATGTATCAAATATAATTAAATTCACATCAAGTATTGTTGACTGTATAATTAGTAATTATTTGTGTTTTGAATTTAGTTAGCCATGGCCCATGAACATGAATTTGAATGTTTTCGAATGACCTATGTTGCCTGTCTGCACATTCCTTGTCGACTCAAAAAACAAATCCTTTGTATGTGATACTTACTGATAACATGCACTGTATATGCCTTGGTACAGTCAAGGAGTCCTCTGCATCTGTCTTTTTCTCTCTAGGACATGTAGAATCAGTTCAGCAGCTGGCAAGAACTTTATTTCAGTTCTGCTTTTCATATGTTCCTAATAATTGCATGGCAGATTAATGATTGATGTTGCCATATTTTGCATATGGTTTTTTTTTTTGCTGCCAGAAAATATCTTTTTAAAGAGCATTTACAGGAACAATATTTAATCCACCTTGCTGAACACAGAAATCTATTTTTTGGTGATGGGCAAATAGTACATGATTTAAGGATGGCAAGGAAAAAATTGAGGGAAGTGTCACTCGTTTTCTGATGTTCACTAGTAGGTATAAGAGAGGCAATTTTGGCAAAAGTCAATTCGTCACAAGACTACAGAGTTCTCCATAGACCAAAACCAGCAGAAACTTGTACTCGCCCCCCTCCCCAAAGAAAAAAACATGCAACCCAGATACAGGCCGGTAGGAGGGAGCAAACCTGCGGGACTTCACTTTTTGAGTGAAGTTCCCAGACCTTGTCTAGCCACTAGCCATTGCAATAATGAACAAGTCTGCCAGCGAAGGGACCCTTAAACTCACGCTGAAGCATTCACCCTGGCTCTCAGAGGCTGGCTCTATAACAGCAAATACATTCAGTAAATATAAGGGTGGCCAAAGGCTTCACACCACACCAAAGCTTTTCAGATTTAGTCTGAACTTGGATGACTGCTCAGATGACAGGCTGAAAGCAGATGCAGAGTAGACCGCAATGTTTCTGTCTAGATGAACCTAGGCTGAACCTTTCCCCTAATGGTCTTGAGAGTCCTCAGCAGCCTGCTCCCATGGCATTCTGGCAGTGTTCTCACTGTACAGTACATTACAGTCTGGCAGCCTGCAAGCCTCTCATTCCCATTAGCTCTGACAGTCCTTGGCCCCAGCATATGTCCCAGGGATCTCTCCTCTGCTAACCAGCCTGCTCAGTCCCTTCCCTCAGGTTTTAAGGGCTGGGCTAAATTTCCATTTGCCAATCAAGTCCTTCTCTCCCCTGAAGGATTTGGGTCTTACTCCAATCAGTGTCCTCCTTGTCCTCCCCTCTCCCTGCACTCTGTCAGTCACCGTCAGGGAGAGGGAAATTAGCTGCTATTCTTGGCTGAGCTATTTAAATGGGTCACCAGCCAGGGTTACAGATGGATATAGTGTCTCCAAAGTCAGGTTAGACTGTTCCTATGAGTACACATGTATCATTTTGCAAACCTAGTATATTATGCTTTAGAAATATTGCATACTGTACATGATGCACATGCCCCGGTGAAATAGCTTATGAAATATGATGCATGCAGCAACCCACCTACTTGATGTCAGATTGGAAACCTTTTTAACCACTTCAGCCCCGGAAGGATTTCCAGCTTTAGGACCGGAGCCCTTTTTGCAATTTGGCACTTCGCCGCTTCAAATGGTAATTGCGCGGTCATGCAATGCAGTAGCCAAACGAAATTTGCGTCCTTTTTTTCCCACAAATAGAGCTTTCTTTTGGTGGTATTTGTTCACCACTGCGCTTTTTAATTTTTGCGATATAAACAAAAATATTTTCAACTTTATGTGATTACAAAAATACAATAAACTAAATTTTAGTCATAAATTTTTGCCAAAATGCATTCAGCCACATGTCTCGGGTAAAAAAAAAAGCGAAATCGCGTATATTTATTGCTTTGCGCAAAAGTTATAGCGTCTACAAACTAGGGTACATTTTCTGGAATTTCCGCAGCTTTTATTTTATGACTGCCTATCTCATTTCTTGAGGTGCTAAAATGGAGGGGCAGTACAAACCCCCCCCCCCCCCAAATGACCCCATTTTGGAAAGTAGACACCCCAAGGAATTTGCTGAGAGGCATGTTGAGCCCATTGAATATTTTATTTTTTTGTCAGAAGTGATTGAAGGATGACCAAAAAAAAAAAAATTACACAAAGTTGTTACTGAAATGATATATTGCTCACATATTCCATGGGTATGTGTGGAATTACACCCCAAAATACATTCTGCTGCTTCTCCTGAGTACGGGGATACCCCATGTGTGAGACTTATTGGGCTATCCGAGAGTTATTCAGAGTGTGTACCCCATAGGGGCATGAGTCCTCTTCGT
>BLSH010364363.1:2263138-2279728 GCA_018402905.1 Glandirana rugosa | reverse complement strand
GGTCATGTGTGACGGGAGTGATGTATGACGGGGTCATGCTGGGGGGCAGTGTGTACTGGGGGGCAGTGTGTACTGGGGCAGTATGTAGTGAGGGCAGTGTGTACTGGGGGGCAGTGTGTACTGGGGCAGTATGTAGTGGGGACAGTATGAAGTTGCACCTCTGGGAGCAGTTCCCTGCTGTTTGAGAGAGGGGGTGGGTGAGAGAGAGAGGGGGGTGAGGGAGAGAGAAAGAGAGGGTGGATGAGAGAGAGGGGGATAGAGAGAGAGAGAGGGTGGGTGAGAGAGAGGCTGGGTAAGAGAGAGAGGGGGAGTGAGAGAGAGGAGGGTGAGATGGGGGGTGGGAGACAGAGGGGGGTGGGTGAGAGAGGGGGTGGGTGAATGTGATCCCCTATTCCTTTCCGCAGTCCCTCCTGTGCCCCCCTGTCTGTGGGTAGGTGTGTGTGATGCACCTACCTCCCACACATCCTCTTCCTCTCAGTCAGCCTGTCTTTCTTCTTAATGAGTCACAGCTAGGAGAAGGAGTGAAGTCTCTGGGAGGTGCCGGGGAGTCGGGGACGCTGCACTCACTGCCACTCAGGTCAGGGTGGCGGTGAGGTCTTCTCCCTCCTGGGCTGTTCTAGACAGCCTCGTGCTGCTCACCGGGGCTGCTGCTCGTTGTTTAGAGGGCGCTGCTGTCGGCGCCGACTTTGCTTCCGCAGCTCCACTGCCATGCACAGACCAGACAGGCTCATGGCATGACAAGGGGGTGGCGGCGGAGCTCAGTTCAAGGGGCCTGGCAGCTGCTTTAGGCCCCATGAGCACTAGCGTGGAAGAGAAGGAAGTGGAATCCTCCTCTGCTTTGAATGCTGGGCAGGGAGGGAGTCGCGGCCATGACGTCAGCCGCCAGGCGGCTCTAGCAACCGGTGGCCAGGATTACAGAAAGGTGGAGGTGGAGGCAGAGCCGGAGCCAGCGCTATGGCGGCTCAGTCCGCTCCTGTCCCCTGAATTCCTGACTGACTGTTCCCAGTGAGAGTTTCATTCCGGGACACTGAAGGTGTCAGGCAATCCGGGACATGTGGGCACCTTAGGCTGTGCCCCTAGGCAGCAGTGCGCCCTAGGTGGCTACCTAGTCCATCTAGTGGTAGCACTGGCCCTGCAGCTTCTAACTTCAGCTTGTGCAGTTAAGCTTTGTCGATGAAACCTAAAAGCTGATTGGTTTCTATGAAGAGCTTCACCAGATTTTGCACTCTCCAGTTTTAGAAAATCAATCACTTTGTAATCTTTTATCTCAATCAAGTCAGAAGGGGGGTCAGGAAATTAGGAATGCTGTTATGTCACAATGGCATGCCATCACTCTGAACTTCAGATTTGGGCATAACCTCTGAGAGTTGCCTGCGCAGTCTACAGTATTGTAGTCTGCTCTGGCTTCAATAACACACCAACAATGACATTGTTGTAACACCACCTGTAATGCTGATCAATATAGAGATGAATCTATGTAGCCTAAATACTACCTATGCTACCTAAAGCTTCGAGAAAATTAACCACATGCACCTTAAAAATGTAATTTAAATTCTTTAGGTGTATGTTGTATGTACTACTCCTCTACCACCCCTCCTGGCCACAGGTAAAATAACAGCCGGCACTTGTGTATCACAGCAGCAGCTTATACTTCTCCAATTGACAGAGTGTATAAATAATTGTATTGCTAAATTGTAATTGCTCTAGCTCATTCATAGCAAATCAAAGGGTAATGTCATATGCTGTCATACAATGTCAGCCTTGTCAAGCTTTTTTTACTATTAAAATGTAATGGTACTTTTTATTTGTTTTCTTCCTTAATTTGTAATGCCTCAAATGAGAAAAAAAAAACATTTTCATTTGTAAATAACGTTAATATTAAGTTTAATATTTTTTAATAATATTATTTCAAACACTTTTAATATTTTAGTGTAATAACTTTAATATTACCTTTAGCGTAATTATAAATGGTACAAATTATAAAATAGAATAGAAGGTGTATACTTTTTATCTACAGCAACTATATTTGTTTTAAAACTACAACTGGTCAACTACAAAAAAAGTGCATTTTGTTTAATATCTGGATTCCATAGAAAATAAAAGATTTTGACAAGAAAATATTGTAAAGAAAAAAGGCCCACTTAACCCCCTTCCTCCCTCTACTAGCCAGCATTATCACTGAACCAATAGGCCAATAGCTGAAATGCGAAAATCTAAAAGTTGTAATGGGTACACAGATACAAGAACTGAACTGATAAAGAACAAGATTTTCCTAGACTATCACTGCAGAAAGTAATTAAAATAATCTGCGACAACGTTCTATCTCACAATATTTTATTAACCCCTTCCTTACTGGGCACTTAAACCCCCCTCCTGCCCAGACCAATTTTTGGCTTTCAGCGCTGTTGCATTTTGAATGACAATTGCGCGGTCGTGCGACGTTGTACCCAAATAAAATTTGCGTCCTTTTTTTCCCACAAATAGAGCTTTCTTTTGGTGGTATTTGATCCCCTCTGCGTCATTTCTGATCGCCGCTATAAACAAAAGAAGAGCGACAATTTTGCAAAAAAGAACAATATTTTTTACTTTTTGCTAAAGTACAAATCCATAAAAAAAATTATTCATCGGTTTTGGCCGATTTATATTCTTCTACATATTTTTGGTAAAAAAAAAAATCGCAATCGGCGTATATTGATTGGTTTGCGCAAAAGTTATTGCGTCTACAAACTGGGAATTGATTTATGGCGTTTTTATTATTTTTTTTTTTTACTAGTAATGGCGGCGATCTGCGATTTTTATCGTAACAGCGATATTGCAGCAGTCATGTCGGACATTTTTTACACATTTTTGGGACCAATGACATTTATACAGCGATCAGAAATTTAAATATCCACTGATTACTGTATAAATGTCATTGGCAGTGAAGGGGTTAACCAGCAGGGGGCAGTGAAGGGGTTAAATATGTTCCCTGGGTGTGTTCTAACTGTGGGGGGGCGGGGCTGGCCGGGACATAACAGATCTAACTGATCCCAGTGACAGGGATCAGTAGATCTGCTATGTCCCCTGTCACAGAACGGGGAACCGCCGTGTTTACAACGGCGGTTCCCCGTTCTGAGGCTCCCAAAAGAGATCGCCGGGTCTCGGGCGGACATCGAGTCCGCCCGACCCACGGGCACGCTCGCGCCGCTACCTCCACAGTGGACGACGTCCATGGACGTCGTCCGGGCATTTCAGATCCGCGCTGGAGCCGTACTTCGGCAATAGCGCAGATCTGAAGTGGTTAAATAAAACATTGTATTCACATACATAGGTGTGGAATCAAAAATGCCACCTTTTTGGGCGTTTTTTGCAGCTCTCCATGTTATTCAATGGCCCTCTAAAAACGCTGACATTTTTGAGCAGTAGAGGGCGTCGGCGTTGGTGGGCTGTTTCTAGAACGCGGGACCAGTGCGTTCTGAGGCTGTAGCTTTTTGGCATTTTTTGACTCTAATCGGCAAAATGTTCACTAACGCCTTACCGGCATTTTTTGGCGCCAACGTTTTTAGGTTGAAAAATAGCAGAGGACTGATTTTTTTTTAAAAAAATGCCTATTGACGCCGGCGCTCACTAATGCTCACTAACACCCATGCAAAACGCCGAAAAAAACGCAGATTTTTCCAAAACGTCGGACCCGACGTTTTGCTTATTTTTTTTCAGAGCCCTTGTGTATGAGGCCTTACAGTTATTCAGTGTGATAGTGATAGAAAATAAGGGACAACTTGTGTAATAATCTCTGTAAATTGAATTTTAAAAAAACTGAGAAAATGCTAATATAGTCAAATTAAAACATAATTCCACTGTAATAAGTAGAAAATAATGCAATGTTATTAAAATGCCATAAACGTGTTAATGCGTTAGTGAAATGATGCATTTGTGCTGTTTATCATTGTAAAATGAATAGTAGTACAAATTTAGCTGGAACTTGTTTATGTCTGCCTTCCACATATTTGTGAAAGCAAAACATATAGATATGCATTTACTTTTAATGGCCTGACAAAATCTAGTTGTAACTATTTCTGCTTCATCAGACCACTTGAAAAAAACGTTATATGTTTCCAGATTTCCCCAAATTATTTTATTTTAAACAACTTGTATGCCTGAATTTCTGTGCTGATTAGAATTCACTGTAAAGCACAGCAGTGCCACCTGGTGAACTATTACTGCATTTGCTGAAATGTATTCTGCTGAAAAAGTTCATTTATACAGTATATATATATATATATATACAGTATCTCACAAAAATTAGTACACCCCTCACATTTTTGTAAATATTTTACAAATATTATATTATATTTTTCATGTGACAACACTGAAGAAATTACACTTTGCTACAATGTAAAGTAGTGAGTGTACAGCTTGTATAACAGTGTAAATTTGCTGTCCCCTCAAAATAACTCAGCACACAGCCATTAATGTCTAAACTCCTGGCAACAAAAGTGAGTACACCCCTAAGTCAAATTGGGCCCAATTAGCCATTTTCCCTCCCTGGTGTCATGTGACTCGTTAGTGTTATAAGGTCTCAGATGTGAATGGGGAGCAGGAGTGTTAAATTTGGTGTTATCACTCTCAACCTCTCATACTGGTCACTAAAGCCTCGTACACACGGTTCGACGATCGCACGTACGATCATGTCGAATCGTATGTTGGCTGTTGTGTGCAGCATACTGACTGCACTACACGATCGTACGTCCGGGGAAAGAACGTTCAGGTGCATGTAATTAGCATCCAGCCATTCCTGACTTGGCGCATGCGTGTTTTGCACAATACAACTTTGTTGTACCAACTGCTCTGTACACACGATACAACGGTCGTATGAGAGCTTGTTGGTACGACCAAGTTTTCTAGTTTGCTCATACAACTCCCTTGTACGACCGTCGTATGTTCGACTGTTCAAATCGCGCATACGAATGATCGATTTCGCATACAACGGTCGTCGAACCGTGTGTACGAGGCTTAACAGTTCGACATGGCACTTCATGGCAAAGAACTCTCTGAAAAAAAGAATTGTTGCTCTACGTAAAGATGGCCATTATATATATATATACAGTATCTCACAAAAGTGAGTACACCCCTCACATTTTTCTAAATATTTTGTTATATCTTTTCATGTGACAACACTGAAGAAATGATACTTTGCTACAATGTAAAGTAGTGAGTGTACAGCTTGTATAACAGTGTAAATTTGCTGTCCCCTCTAAATTACTCAACACAGCCATTAATGTCTAAACTGCTGGCAACAAAACTGTATGTTCTTGTTATAAGAGAAATGCTTAGACAATTGTCGCTTATCCTCTTGCTTCATTCTTTTCTGGATCTCTTAACCAGGACAAGTATGCAGTTAAGAAATTCTGATCCCTTTGGCGATTTTACTTACTTTTCTCATTCCTTTAGGCCCGCTTGATTCTTCAGCCCCTTCAAGGATCCTATTCAGATACCCCAACGATAACGTATAATAATATGTTTTTACTGCTTCTATTATTTGATAGCACTCTGACATACATTTGTACATATATATTTGTTGATATAATTTAACATATAAGCCAACAGTTCATTTAATAGTCTGTATTACACATGAAACTAGCCTGAGCTACTTATGGCAGCACAGATGAGTTTTCGATATATATATAAATAGGGGTGTAATTCTTGTGTTTCCCCTCTAGTAAGGATAATTACAACATATGCACTTTGACTAAGCCACGTAATGAAACCACAAAAGCATTCAGTGGGAAAGCTTCTACATTATTTATACCACCAAGGAATTTGTAGCGCTAGGCTTGCAAAAAAATGAATTATTTAAGGACCAGGCTAAAGCAGGTTGCAACAGATGAAACTGAAAAACAAAAATCATCATACAGTGCAAATTGTACTGGTATGTAGATCATTGCTTTGACAATATATGTGCTGTCCCTGCTGCTATATATCCTTGCTGTTATTATTCACCTACATATTTGGAGCCTTTTATCACACCTCTTTTTAATCTGACAAAAATACTGTACATGTTAGCCTTAGGGCTAGTTAACACTTGAGTTGATTAGTAACACATTAAAGCCCCCAGCTC
Organism: Glandirana rugosa; assembly: GCA_018402905.1. Classification (NCBI taxonomy): domain Eukaryota; kingdom Metazoa; phylum Chordata; class Amphibia; order Anura; family Ranidae; genus Glandirana; species Glandirana rugosa. The sequence continues at coordinate 2,273,631 of BLSH010364363.1, read as the reverse complement.
TTTAACATGCAGTTTTGATGTGGTTTTTAATGCTTTTGTTGTGCGTTTTTGAAGTGTAAATGCCCCTGGTTTTCTATTTGTTTTAAAGGGGCACAGCAGAACCCCAGCTCAGTAGTATCATAGCTCCCAACAGTGCCTGCTTTGAGGGACTGTCCTCCTCATTTGTCCCTCATTTTGGTCTGATCTATATAGTTGTATATAAAATGCACTATTTATCTTTCAAAAAGTGTTTCCCAGTGCTAAACTTTTCATACTATTTCTAAATTGCTGCATTTGTAAATTTCAAAAGCCAGTATAAAGGAATAGTAAAAAAGGCACTTGTAGGTTTACCTAATCTTTATTTTGTATAATTCTCCTTTAAGGGAGCTTGGCAGGGGGTGTGTCCTATGCCTACATAATTTTGCTAATAGGTGTCCCTCATTCCCTTCCTAAAAAGTTAGGCGGTATGTATTACTCCCAGCTCAGTAACACACCCGCTCAGCAGATCCCAAGCCCATTAGTACTAACGTTCAGTAGATCCCCCACTCAGTAGTACCTCCAGCTCTGCTGATCACTCGCTCAGCAGTAGCCCCCAGCTCTGTTGATACACCAGTTTGCCGATCCTCCTCTCTCTCCTGTCCCCGCTTACCTCCTGTTATATTTCTCCCATGATGCTATGTGTGTCATTTGCTACTTTCTTCTCCAGCACCAGTCCACAAGCTCTCCACTGCTCAGTTCTCTCTCTCCAGTCCCCGCTCACCCTCTGCTATAGCGTTTCCACATTGCACACCATGTCTGTCATCTGCTAGTTACTCCTCTCTGGTCCCCTACTCATCTTCCTACTGCATACCAGATGTGACATCTGCAGTAGACACTCTCGGTATATATAAGGTCAACCTGGAAGTGACTGCTGATAACATCTTTCTGGTTTGCTTATTGTTTTTCCAGTGCATCCTGGGAGATCACATATCTCCAATACCTCCAAAACAAAGAAAGTTATCTCTCAATAAGTGCCCTCAACAGCTGCAGAAGATGTTTGGGAGCGCTGTGATAGATTTCTATGGAGGCTTTGAAGCACCAAGAGAGCAACTCAGAGTATACATTTTGAAGTAAAGCAAAGTAACACAAACTCAACAGTGTGTATGGGACCATAAGGTAACAATTTTATTTAGTGATAGCTGCTTTGATTAGCATTCACATCCTCACTCACCACCAGATTATTCGCCCAGCATAATCCAACCCTCTCCACAATATATCCCCACTTCCACCGAGCATCATCCATCCATCTCTACAATACACCCCCACCTCCGCCCAGCATCATCCATCCCTCTCTACGATACACCCCCACCTCCGCCCAGCATCATCCATCCCTCTCTACAATACACCCCCGCCTCCAACCAGCATCATCCATCCCTCTCCACAATACACTCCAACCTCTAACCAGCATCATCCAATCCTCACCACAATACACCCCCACCTCCACCCAGCATCATCCATCCCTCTCTACAATACACCCCCGCCTCCACCCAGCATCATCCAGCCCTCTCCATAATACAAACCCGCCTCCACCCAGCATCATCCAGCCCTCTCTACAATACACCCCCACCACCGCCCAGCATCATCCAACCCTCTCCACAATACACCCCCACCTTTGCCCAGCATCATCCAACCCTCTCCATAATACAAACCCACCACCGCCCAGCATCATCCAGCCCTCTCCACAATGCTGGATCGAGAGGGGGCTCAGGTAAGTATTAGGTAGGGGCTGATGCACACAGAACTTTTTTTACCTTCATGCATAGAAGCTAAAAACCTTGTGCCTTTACAACCACTTTAAATGGATAGCAAAGTTGGCAACTATGTGTCAAATGAGGTTTAATATTGATAAGCAGGGCAGCCATCAGAAATTTTGGGGCCCCTTACACAGCTTCAGGTCTGGGCCCCCAAGGGCCTGACCATGAATATTCCCCAGGGCCCGCCCACTGGCTGTCCCACCAAATACGCCCACTGGCCATCCCACCTTCATCCTCACTCACCACCAGATTATTCGCCCAGCATAATCCAACCCTCTCCACAATATATCCCCACTTCCGCCCAGCATCATCCATCCCTCTCTACAATACACCCCCACTTCCGCCCAGCATCATCCATCCCTCTCTACAATACACCCCCAACTCTGCCCAGCATCATCCATCCCTCTCCACAATACACTCCAACCTCTACCCAGCATCATCCAATCCTCACCACAATACTCCCCCACTTCCGCCCAGCATCATCCATCCCTCTCTACGCCTCCAACCAGCATCATCCATCCCTCTCCACAATACACCCCCATCTCCGCCCAGCATCATCCATCCCTCTCTAAAATGCACCCGCAACTCCGCCCAGCATCATCCATCCTTCTCTACAATACACCCCCACCTCCTCTCAGCATAATCCATCCCTCTCTACAATACACCCCCAACTCCGCCCAGCATCATCCAACCCTCTCTACAATACACCCCCACCTCCGCCCAGCATCATCCATCCTTCTCCACAATACACCCCCACCTCCACCCAACATCATCCGACCCTCTCCACAATACACTCCCACCTCCACCAAGCATCATCCAATCCTCTCCACAATACTCCCCCAGCTCCGCCCAGCATCATCCATTCCTCTCCACAATACACCCCCACCTCCGCCCAGCATCATCCAACCCTCTCCACAATACACCCCCACCTCCGCCCAGCATCATCCAACCCTCTCCACAATACACTCCCACCTCTGCCCAGCATCATCCATCCCTCTCCACAATACACCCCCAGCTCCGCCCAGCATCATCCATCCCTCTCCACAATACACCCCCACCTCCACCCAGCATCATACATCCCTCTCCACAATAAACCCCCACTTCCGCCCAGCATAATCCATCCCTCTCCACAATACACTCCCACCTCTGCCCAGCATCATCCAACCCTCTCCACAATACACCCCTACCTCCGCCCAGCATCATCCATCCCTCTCCACAATACACTCCCACCTCTGCCCAGCATCATCCATCCCTCTCCACAATACACTCCCACCTCTGCCCAGCATCACCCATCCCTCTCCACAATACACTCCCACTTCTGCTCAGCATCATCCAACCCTCTCCACAATACACTCCAACCTCCACCCAGCATCATCCAACCCTCTCCACAATACACTCCCACCTCTGCCCAGCATCATCCAACCCTCTCCACAATACACCCCTACCTCCGCCCAGCATCATCCATCCCTCTCCACAATACACTCCCACCTCTGCCCAGCATCATCCATCCCTCTCCACAATACACTCCCACCTCTGCCCAGCATCATCCAACCCTATGGATGTATCAACTGTAAGTATAGGGTTCTGTATATCAAGGTTTTCTATTTTATTTTTATTTCTTCTATTGGTTGAACTAAATGGAGTTGTGTCTTTTTTTCAACCTAACTATGTAACTTTGTGACCTTGCTTGTTCCCAAAACAGGCACACTTTTCTGTTATCTACAAAAAGCAGAAATTAAAATCTATTTTTTTTTTAAGTTTATCCACATTTATCCCCAGTTACATAAATATCTATTGTGAAAATACCAATTATATTAGGTAAAACTAATTTGGAAAAAGTGGCAACAATTCTCATTCAATATTGTCTCGAGTCCCTGTAATCCATTTGTTTGCAGTAGACTCAACATATGCTCTTCCTGCCCCTTGCTTCAGTTTGTCTATTTAATAACAATGTCACATGCTGACAAGAAATTGAAAGAGTGACTAAGGACAAGCGAACTGAGTGACAAGTAAGCTGGGTCTATATTTATCATATGGCATCGGGGACTAGATGGCACGCTTAGAGCGAAAGCATATTAACAATGTTTATGTACAGTTGTACAGTTCAATAGTATTTCTGCATATACTGCAACGGTGCATCGATTTTTTTTGTCTTCTCTGTAATCATGGTAATTTAGTTGGCAAAAAATCGGTGGAGCCTGTTGGCTTGAATCTTACATAGCCTGCTTCTTAGAATATACTCATTTTCAGTCTAACAAATTAAATGTATTCAGTATGCACACCACTTATGATGACCATTTACTGCCTGTTAAATGTAATGTATGTAAGCAGGCACAGTTAGCTAGTTGGCCACTAGGTGGCTGTGTACCAGAATAGTGTTGGAAACAGAAAATAGTGTAATCAGGTGATAGGTCCCTTTTAGCTAGAGACCTACTGTAGTGATGTCATGAGTGAGTCAGTGCCACATATAAACCAGGTTGGGAGGAGCGCTAGTGCAGTTAGGGCATGGGAGTCAGAGACCCCACCAGCATGCAGGGGTAGTCAGCTAAGTGGAGGCCCTGAAAAGGGGCTGGGGGGCAGGGAGAGGTAGACCTGCAGTCAGGATTTAGTCATACTGTCTCTATGGTGGTGGAGACTAAAATGGGCTGCAAAAGACCTTTTAGGCCAGGCCAAATGTTCCCTGAATTGAGGCTATCCCCCTGGAGAATCTGGGAGAATGTACCCAAGCCAGAGGTGAACTGCAGTGATCCTGTCTCAGGAGGCTACAAGTAAGGAGTTGTGAGCTGGACACAGAATGCCTAAGACACACCAGAGCCCTCTGAGTACTAATGACTCTAAGTGGAGAAAGGGTGAGCAAGAGAAGATGGCTTACTAGAAATGTACTGTGTACTGCTTTCACATGTGACTGTGAGTGATTGACAAAATGCTGTCAAGTGACCCGCATAGTAAATGTAAATGCCATCTTAAAGTAACATCAGTAAAATACAGAATCCCTATCTTTTTGTGTCGACCTTCCTTCCTTGCGATATAAAGCTTAATGGCCAGGAATGTCACAAAAAGGCCTCTGGCATGGAGATGGGCACAAGATGGTGGAGACTTGAGATTTCAAGAAGTAGTAGTTGTTTTTTTTGGAAGAAAGAAGTGGGGAAGCGACTTGTGCTCTTGGTGCAAACACAATTGCAAGCTCCCTTACATGTAAGCAATTGGGGATCAATATTGTTAATATGAATTGTGTTTAACCCTTCCATATACTAGCACTGTATCTCACCATAAAATGAAATTAAAAGAGGTCAAGGTATGTAGAAATTCATTTTATTGATGCAAATGTCACCTTAAAAAATGTGCAAGAAATTATTAACTGTAAAATGAGGCTTTACAAAGAAGCTTTGCTTGTCTTATACAGTACACCTTTTACAGCGCTGTAGGCCATTCTCATTGCAGGCCGTGCACTTTAAAGCTTTAAAAGAGTCCGTGAAGCAGTTCCGGAACACTGACATCTTGCTTCCATGGCACACTAGACAAGGGACAAAGCCAAAACCCCCACAGGAGGCACATGCATGGGGGTGCTGAACTCTCTGCAGGAAAAACAAAGAAACACACATTATTAGATTATGTTTGTCAGACTGGCTATATGAACATTTTAATTGGGCAGCTCTCCATTTAAGTCAACTAAAGATATTAAATAGAGGATGTGGTTATATGATAGTTGCATCACCACTATTTGGTCCCCGTATGACTTCTTTCATATCCCCTACACACAGACAAAATATGGATGTCCATATCTCCTTTATTTGGCCATCCTTAATGGCCATATCTGCTACGGGTTGGCCAGATTTCATTCAATCAGTGGGTTGCTTGTGTATTTACAGTATATAGTACATACCTTGCAAGTTCACCACTACATGGATGACACCTGGCTGTGTTACTGAGCAACCACAAATTGCAATTATCTATCTGGGTCTGTCTGCTGGCTTTTTAATAAAGGGAAATGATTTACAAAAGAAGTCAGTGTTTTCCATTTTAGGCAATAAGCCTTTGTTAAGCCATTCACATTTATTTCTATTTACCACAGAGCTCACAACCAACAGTAGGAGAGGCCCAGTGAGCCGGAGAGTAGCCAAATCTAGAGCCCCAGTACAATGCAATCAAACTGATTTCAGCAACATATTTTGTAAGTCAGATTTTATACTGTAATCTGCAGATGTTCAGGAGATCTTTCTGTAAAATATCTGCATAGTTCCCTTTCAAAGTACTGTTTGTTCTCTAAGGCAATCTGTGAACCAGCAGAATTGCTCATGTGGCATGTATCCAATTGTTTAGAGTAACATCTTCACAATTGTGCATATGCCTCCATCAGTGCTAACGATTCTCTGAAGAGCAACTAGAACAAACAATAATGCAGGACAGCAAGCCATTATGTCAACTCGTTGTAACAGAAGTATTACGTAACCTAAAGTCAACATACCATGGATAAAAAGCCATCAAATGGCATGGATAATTGATAACCATAATACGTGAATGTTTATCTAAACTGAACACCACAAATACTTTATGGATGACTATAAAGCTTTAACCAGTGGAGTAATAAATGTTGATTGCTGCTTTTTCGGAATGATCACCAAACAAAACTAAAAAAGGAAGAGCTATGAAATTCTCAAAGCCAATTTGCTTTGTATGTGTATGGTATCAATAGATAGATGATCTTTCCACAAAATAGAACCTGCAAATGATTTCTTAGTGCCACCTTCTCCTCTAAACAGTATATGATACTCTGGATTAATCCAGGTAAAGCCCAAAATGATATTATCTACCACAGTACCACTAGCTATTCCATGATATTTTTCATGTACTGTGCCATCACCATGGATTATGTATGCTACTGAATCAAAAATTCTTAAACATACCATCCACGGTGCTCACACTACATTACATGGCCAGTTGTACCCTGTTTTTTTTTAACTACCCTATAAAGCCCGTTCCCCAACATACACGTATGTCAACAAACAGCACCTCCAATGTTTACCCATAACAGCTATTGCTATCTGCCAGAACAATATCACCATCCCTGGGAACCAAAAAAAAAGACTGAATGTAATAGAAAAAACAATGGAAAAACAAAAGCTTAAGCATTTAGTTGTTCTATTGCCAAAAGTTCAGTTTTCAGTACATGCTTGTAACTTCCCATCAATTGAACTGAAACCTCAAATAAAGGTGTCGTCCAACCAAACTATGGAATATATATAGCTTGGGTTGAAGATATCATTAATTGATATTGCAGTTCAATTCGCAGAGAGTTACAGTGCCCTGAAAAAGTATTCATACCCCTTGAAATTTTCCACATTTTGTCATGTTACAACCAAAAACGTAAACATATTTTATTAGGATTTTATGTGATAAAGCAACACAAAGTGGCACATAATTGTGAAGTGGAAGGAAAATGATAAACGGTTTTCAAATTTTTTTTTACAAACAAATATCTGAAAAGTGTGGCGTGCATTTGTTGTCACTCCTCCTTTCAGAACCACTAGAACCCCTTTCAATGCAATTACAGCTGCAAGTCTTTTTGGGTATGTTTCTACCAGCTTTGCCCATTCTTCTTTGCAAAATAGATCAAGCTCTGTCATATTGGATGGAGAGCGTCTGTGAACAGCAATTTTGAAGTCTTGCTACAGATTCTCAATTGGATTTGGGTCTGGACTTTGACTGGGCCAGTCTAACAAATGGATATGCTTTGATCTAAACCATTCCATTGTCTGGCTGTATGCTTAGGGTCATTGTCCTGCTGAAAGGTGAACCTCCACCCCAGTCTCAAGTCTTTTGCAGACTCTAACAGGTTTTCTTCTAAAATTGTCCTGTATTTGGCTCCATCCATTTTCCCATCAACTCTGACCAGATTCCCTGCCCCTGCTGAAGAAAAGCATCCCCACAATATGATGCTGCCACCACCACGTTTCACAATAGGGAGGGTGTGTTCAGGGTGATGTGCAGTGTTAGTTTTCTGCCACACATAGCATTTTGCTTTTATGCCAACAAGTTCAATATTGGTGTCATCTGACCAGAGCACCTTCTTCCACATGTTTGCTGTGCCCCCCACATGGCTTCTCGCAAACTGCAAATGGGGTTTCTTATAGCTTTATTTCAACAATGGCTTTCTTCTTGCCACTCTTCCATAAAGGCCAGATTTGTGGAGTGCACGACTGATAGTTGTCCTGTGGACAGATTCTCCCACCTGAGCGGTGGATCTCTGCAGCTCCTCCAGAGTTACCATGAGCCTCTTGGCTGCTTCTCTGATTAATGGTCTCCTTGCCTGGCCTGTGAGTTTAGGTAGACGACCATGTCTTGGTAGGTTTGCAGTTGTGCCATACTCTTTCCATTTTCAGATGATGGATTGAACAGTGCTCCGTGAGATGTTGAAAGCTTAGGATTTATTTGTATAACCTATCCCTGCTTTAAACTTCTCCACAACTTTATCCTTGACCTGTCTGGGGTTCTTGGCCTTCATGATGCTGTTTGTTCACTCTCAAACATCAGAGGGCTTCACAGAACAGCTGCATTTATACTGAGATTAAATTACACACAGGTGGACTCTATTTACTAATTAGGTGACTTCTGAAGGCAATTGGTTCCATGAGATTTTAGTTAGGGGTATCAGAGTAAAGGGGGCTGAATACAAATGCATGCCACACTTTTCAGATATTTATTTGTAAAAGATTTTGAAAATCATTTATCATTTTTCTTCCACTTCACAATTATGTGTCACCTTGTGTTGGTCTATCACATAAAATCCAAATAAAATGCATTTACATTTTTGGTTGTAACATGACAAAATGTGGAAAATCTCAAGGGTGTGAATACTTTTTCAAGGCACTGTATAAGCATCTACCAAAACCTGAGCTGTTTCGTCAATTATATCCAGTCATTTTTAAGAGTTAAGTCATCCTAAAGCCAACAGTTCAGTTTTTATGAATTTGTGAATTGAACTGATAATTCAGTTATTGATATTCTTCCATCCAGAGTATTTTCTCTAAATCAATACAATTACTACAATGAGTTAACATATCCCCCCCCCCCCCCCCCATGTAATTAAGATGAAAAGAAGAAGTTTGAAATAAAAGAGGGCAAGTTTGAGATAAAGTCGAGGAAGACGAAGCAGCAGCCTAGTGTGCCAACACTGCTCCGCCATAGATACATTACATTGAGTGAGTGTTATCACCTTAGGACAGGAAGTGTGTTGCTGGCAGAATCCCAAGGTGACAATAAAGGAGAAAGGCCTGAAAAAAAAAAGTTTGCAGCCACCACATCTTTAACACTTTAACTAGCTGTAGACAGTAATCCCATGGCCATCCTACACAAATACCACACCAGTGCCCTACTTAGGAATGCTTTGGAGGTAATGAACTGCCTTAGATAGTTTTTACTGTACCACAGCAACCAATCAGGTTTAAAATCTATGAATAGATTTTTCTTTTGCAGATGAAAATCTCTTTGACCGTGACTTCATCATGGCCTTGGACCTTGTGTAATACTCCTTATTGCTATGCAGTATGGGTACAAAAATAATTATTTTTAAAAATTACTTCATACCACCAAAATGATAAGAAAAACCCAGTTTCAATGATGTGAGGGTATTTTTGGCATAAAATCTTACAATTCATAAACTAGCTCACAATCCTCATCATGTTTCATGTGATCTGCCCACTCTAGTGACCACCTCATTAAGTCCTGAAATCTGTCTTTGGAAGTGACTTAGAGAATGAATTTTAGGGGTATTATAGTAGTTTTCTTGGCTACTCCTTGCAGGCAAATTACAACTACCTTCCCTCCAGAGTCACCCCTGAATGCCACCAGTCATTGAGGTCATTCATGGTATTTCCAGCACAAAAGTCAGAAACATGGTTTCTTTGGCCCCTCTTCTCACACTTTTTTTTTCTCTTTTTCTTTCTTTCTGTGGTAATCTGCCCAAGCTAATTTGTAGCATCTCACTTGGTTTTCCCATAAGCTCAGTGCTGCTCATGTTCCAGGCCACTGTCTGTATGTTTCAATGATGCCTTTGACAATATATAGGGGAGTTACAGCAATGCTGGGTCATGAATAATAATGTCCTCCGTGCCCAACCCGTAGGAAGTGTTTTTTCCAAGGGTGCATGCTGCTGAGGGCTATGCATATTTGGGAACTAGCTGGGTTAGGGGTTGTTTTGTCCCCCAGCTTTGGTTTGGAAAGTTGTGTGTAATAGTATGTGCTGGCTATTGGGCCTAGCACACAATCCTGAAGCTGTCCTGTCTGGTTAAGGGGGACAAAGCACCCAAGGTGCAGAGTAAGCAGAAGATGACCTGCCATAGGGAATAAGTGAGACCATCAGAGGAACCTGGTACCCCCTTGGAGAGGAAGCTTGGAGGCACCTAATGTCTTACTATGGCGTTCTAAAGATGGTGCTGCCAGTGTTTGCGGTATGGTCCTTTTTTGCGTTGCATTGCGGTCCCTTTTACTTTTTAGGCACTGTTACAGCAAGAGTGGGATCAGAGTCTAGAATTGCCGCTGGGGATATCTGGAGACCTAACCCTGGAGAGATTTCTTTCAGAAAGACAAGAACAAGACTGGTGCCATATGTTATTTCAATCCTTCAATTCAGCCATTCACTCTGGGGGGATTTTTACCTTACCTAAGTGCTGGGGGTACTCTTTCCCATGTGTGTGTGTGGGGGGGGGGGGGGGGGACCGTCCA
>BLSH010364363.1:2224399-2235176 GCA_018402905.1 Glandirana rugosa | reverse complement strand
ACAGGGTCTGTACACCCGCAGTGCCAGTGTACCCATTATAAGGGGTTCCCACCATCACTGTGCTGAGTTCCCAGGTCTGTACACCTGCTGTGCCCATTATGAGGGGTTCCCACCATCCCTGTATATATATATATATCGAATTTCCGAAATGCGAATTTCCAATAGAATGCCTGCAAATTCGAATTTCAATAGAAAAGTTTAGAATGGAAGGAAAAATAAAGATTACTATTTAAAATACTAGGGAGATGAAAATAAAGAGAATTAAATAAAAAAAGACTATATATATATATATATATATATATATATATATATATATATTAACAATTCGAATACAACGAATTTGAATTTAGAATAGACTGAATCTGAATTCGAATAGAAAAAAATACAGAATAGATTATATTAACATTACATTAATTTGAATACAATATGAATTCCAGTTTTGAATAGACTGGATTTAAATTTGAATAGAAAAGTTTATAATATAATTGAAAATAATAGAATAAGATGGAAAATAATAGAACACAATAGATTAAAATAGAATAATCTATGCTATCTTCCGAATTTCGAATAGACTGAATCCGAATTCTAATAGAAAAGATAATAGAATATAAAATAAGAGAATAAGATAGGAAAGAATAGATTAGAAAAACAATAGAACAGAAGGTTAAAATAGGATATATAAACATCTTCCGAAATTCGAATTTTAAATAGAATAAATTGGAATTCGAATAGAAGAAGATTAGAATTGAAAATAATAGAATAGAACATAACAGAACACAATAGAATGGAAAAGAATAGATTAGAAAAACAATATAGAAGAATATAATGAGATATAAAGAATATAATATATAACAATCTTCCGAAATTCGAATTTTGAATGTTTTCGAATCCGGTAGAAATTTTTCGAATGCGGTAGAATTTTTTTCGAATCCGGTAGAATTTTTTTTCGAATGCGGTCGATTTTTTTCGAATGTGGCCGATTTGTTTCGAATTTGGTCGAATTTTTTCGAATTCGGTCAAATTTTTTCGAATTCAAATACGAAACGAAACTAATCCCGAAAACGAATGTAATGAATGCAACTAATTTAACTAAACTAATTTAGTTAAATAACGAATCGAAACTAAACTAAACTAAACGAATTTTTTCATTCTGCACATGTCTAATCTAAGGCTACTTCATTTCATAATACACCGGATTTGACTTGTCATTGTCCAGATGACATTGTGAAATTTAGTAAGTGACAACACAGTGTTGCCAACCTCCCGCAGCATTTTTTACTGGCAAAACATGGAAAATTTACTGGCGGAGCACATTTTTTACAGGCAACCTAAAAAAATAACAGAACTCCTATTAAAAACTAAGGCAATTGATATTCAAACACAACATGGAAACACTGACAATACCCATATCAAGTAATTTGCTTGGTTTACACTTAAAAAATCAGCGCAGCATGACAAATTATCAGGCCCTGATATTCATAGACAGTTGTAAAAATCACTGTCAGTAAATTTACTGGCGGTTGGCAACCCTGCAACAGATCCATTCTGGGTTAGTAACTTTCAGATCTGTAGGAAAAGCACACCATTTGCACTTTAGTGGGTTAATAAACCATTTTTACTTTATGACCAGGACTAGATTTTAATTAGAAAATGTTTTAAAAGGTTGATTGTCTCCCCTTTTCTCCCTAAAGACATGCATAAGAAAGTTTTATGAAGCAAATGATGAAACAAAGGGCAGATTGCTGCCTCTCTATTGTGGGCTGGTGTGGTGTACATTGAGGTTTTATAAAGATTTGTGATTGAGTTGCCCTTTCCATTCATTTGATGCATTTGCCATGTGTTTGCTATGCATATACTATTGACTTCTCTGGAGAAATTAAAGAAAAGTAAAAATGGATGTTAAAGTGGAACTAAACCTATAATTAGAAAAAAAATCAGGCAGTTCTTCTGCAATAACATAGCCCAGTGAGAAGAAGACAGCAAAGTGTACAAGGAAGGGTGACCGCACACTAAACTTCAGAGAAGCTTTATTCCATAAAATCCATACAGGACATCAAAACATCACGATACATGAGGACAGCAGCATGGTTGATGCGTTTCACGAAAATATTCCCTTAATCAAAACCCATAATTAATAATATCATAATCATAAGCCTGTTACACCCAGATTGAAGACTGGACCAGCACCTGTCTTTCAGAGAGGGGATTACTTCATCTGGAGCAGTGTTGCTCTTCCATTACAGAAGATGACAGCAGCTGGCAGGGGATGTAACCGTTGCATCACTTGAAGGTGGCATTGAGTATTTCGCGGGGTTTATAAGGGGAATCTGTCACTTTAGGAATACTGAAAACTACTGAAAGGCATGAAGTACAGGAATCCATTAGTCTCAGTCTCCTCTGGTTCCCATGAATGCTGAGTTGCTCCGTTTAAGCAAAGCTCTATCACTTACAAGTAGTTTCAGAGATTAAGCTCTACCCCTGCACATTATTATTGGTCCTTCACTATTGGCCTCACTGTCCAATTTAGAAGGTATGGAAAGTGCTTGTGTGTAATATGTGTCACCGGCACAAAAACCAATATTATGTAAACCAAAATCGAAAAAAACTAAATCAAAAAACCAACTTGTGGGGTTTGCTGCGGCTACAATTTACCCCTAATAATAGTGAAAACAGCTTGTATGTATATAAAAATAGATAGCTGCGCCAACCCTTTATTGCAATTTTTCCCTTTATGTCTCAAGAATAATAATAGTGATAATACCAATACTTTATCAATGTGTTAATGTGCCAACCCCAACCTAATATTTGCTCCCATCAATAATTACACACAGTATCTCACAAAAGTGAGTAAAATCCTCACATTTTTGTAAATATTTTATTAAATCTTTTCATGTGACAACACTGAAGAAATGACACTTTGCTACAATGTAAAGTAGTGAGTGTACAGCTTGTATAACAGTGTAAATTTGCTGTCCCCTCAAAATAACTCAACACACAGCCATTAATGTCTAAACCACTGGCAACAAAAGTGAGTACACCCCTAAGTGAAAATGTCCAAATTGGGCTCAAAGTGTCAACATTTTGTGTGGCCACCATTATATTAAAGCACTGCCCTAACCCTCTTGGGCATGGAGTTCACCAGAGCTTCACAGGTTGCCACTGGAGTCCTCTGCCACTCCTCCATGATGACATCATGGAGCAGCTGGATGTTAGAGACCTTGCGCTTCTCCACCTTCTATTTGAGGATGCCCCACAGATGCTCAATAGGGTTTAGGTCTGGAGACATGCTAGGCCAGTCCATCACCTTCACCCTCAGCTTCTTTAGCAAGGCAGTGGTCGTCTTGGAGGTGTGTTAGGGGTCATTACCATGTTGGCATACTGCCCTGCAGCCCAGTCTCTGAAAGGAGGGGTCATGTTCTGCTTCAGTATGTCACAGTACATGTTGGCATTCATGGTTCCCTCAATGAACTGTGGCTCCCCAGTGCCGGCAGCACTCGTGCAGCCCCAGACCATGACACTCCCACCACCATGCTTGACTGTAGGCAAGACACACTTGTCTTTGTACTCCTCACCTGGTTGTCGCTACACATGCTTGACACCATCTGAACCAAATACGTTTATTTTGGTCCTATCAGACCACAAGACATGTTTCCAGTAATCCATGTCCTGCTTTTTTTCAGCAAGCTGTTTGCAGGCTTTCTTGTGCATCATCTTTAGAAGAGGCTTCCTTCAGGGACGACAGCCATGCAGACTAATGTGATGCACTGTGCAGCGTATGGTCTGAGCACTGACAGGCTGACTCCCCATCCCTTCAACCTCTGCAGCAACGCTGGCAGCACTGATACATTTATTTCCCAAAGACAACCTCTGGATATGACGCTTAGCACGTGCACTCAACTTCTTTGGTCGACCATGGCAAGGCCTGCTCTGTTAAACCGCTGTATGGTCTTGGCCACCGTGCTGCAGCTCAGTTTCAGGGTCCTGGCAATCTTTTTATAGCCTAGGCCATCTTTATGTACAGCAAGAATGATTTTTTTCAGATCCTCAGAGAGTTCTTTGTCATGAGGTGCCATGTTGAACTTCCAGTGACCAGTTTGAGAGAGTGAGAGCGATAACACCAAATTTAACACACCTTAATGGCTGTGTGTTGAGTTATTTTGAGGGGACAGCAAATTTACACTGCTATACAAGCTGTACACTCACTACTTTACATTGTAGCAAAGTGTAATTTCTTCAGTGTTGTCACATGAAAAGATAGAATAACATATTTACAAAAATGTAAGGAGCGTACTTACTATTGTGAGATACTGTATATCCTCAATCAATGTGCATACATGAAATACACAAAGACACAAAAAGTTCCAGTTTGGGTTCTTCATATATTAATCCCATGTGCCAAACATAAGTATTAATGTGCAATCCAAGACACTTGTGATCCATGATCCACCACCACCTTCCACAATATGCACTCACCAGAAAACAGTAATAAAAAGGCCTCTTTTGTTATTTAGGAGTGATCAGTTCCCTGTTCACCCACACCTGTGACAGGCAGCACAGAGAACATGAGAGCTGGAGCCGCATGCTCCAATCTCGCCACTGTCCCCTCTCGGCTCAGAGTTAGAGGGAAGAGGAGTGTTGCTAACCCTACAGACTCTGCCCGTGTAGTGTAATGGTTGCACAAAAAGAGAGAGGGGTGTGAGCGGTCTTATTATAGCTTGCATCCCATATGCCAAGGTCAGTGGCAGTTTTCTATTTCTATTTCACTCTAACTGCTTAATTAATGAGGTACGCCCCACTCCAGATACTTTACTGTGTCATTATAATATTGCTGGAACTTTAGTTAATTTCCCAGAAGCAAAACATACAAAGGACTGAAGCAGGTATGTGCAGGAACCTCTGGGTGTACAGAATTTCTTTAAGGCTAAGTTCACACAGGCATTAAAAGCAGGCATTTCAGAGGTGTTAGAAACACCTATACAAATGTTACAATGGACAGCACACAGTGCTCTTCACACTATCAAAACATGAAGCGTTAGCGTTGCATCGCTTCAAAATTGAAGCCTCATGTCAAGTCAGGAGGCGTTTGAAGCCTTTCAACACCTCTCATTCAAGTCTATGATAACACTTCAAAACGCTCCGGCAGGCAGTTGCTGTGCGGTTGCGGGCCATTTAGACTAGTTTATCTCCATGAAATAGGCATTTTTGGGGGTTTTAACGTGCCTTAACGCTAATTACTTTCTTCAAAACTACCCATAGAGCGTTTGGGGAGCATTTTTAACTCGTCATTAATGCTTGCAATACGCCATTCTACGCCCATACTAAAGTTCATTAATGCAAGTCTAACGCCCATACCAACACTATAGGAGCATTTGTGAAGCGTTAGAAATTTAGTCGAGTGTGAAAAAACCCTAAATGATATCAGAACTCACATACACTGTTCCTAAGATCTTGCTGTCCTAAGTCTCTCTCTCTGCTGCATTGTATGCCCTTTAACCACTTGCTGACCGCCGACCGCAGTCTGATGGCGACAGAGTGGCTCGTTATCGCAAACCGCCGTCATATGACGGCGGCTGCGATAACTAGTGCTGTGAGCGCATGCGCGCCGCCAGAGGCGCGTATGCGTGCTCACTGTGTCCGGTGGGGCCAGGGAGTGGGTAGGGCAGACTCAATCGCCGCCGGCTACCCGCGATGCCCCCCCCCCCGCAGTGAGAGAACGGAGGTTTGTGTAAGTAAACATGGATCTCTGTTTTCATAGAGGGGGAAGGGCTGTGATCACAGGCTTCCTGTATATGGAAGCCATGATCACTCCCTTCCCCCAGCCAGGCCAACCCACATACAGTTAGAACACGCCCAGGGAACACAGTTAACCCTTAGAGCGCCCCCTGCAGGTTAACCCCTTCATTGACAATGACATTTACACAGTAATCAGTGCATTTTTATAGCACTGATCGCTGTATAAATACCAATGGTCCCAAAAAAGTGTCAAAATGGTCCAACATGTCCGCTTCAATATCACAGTACCGCTAAAAATCGCAGATCACTGCCATTACTAGTAAAAAATAAAAAAAACCCAGAAATTAATTCTCATCATCCATAAATGCGGCAACTTTTGCGCAAACCAATCAATAAACGCTGATTGCGATTTTTTTTACCAAAAATATGCAAAATTGTCGCTCTTCTTTTGTTTTGTGCAACGAATCGAAATTCGGCCGAATTTTGCATCTTTCGGACATTTGGGTGCATTCAAATGACCGAAGAAAAAAATAATGAATTTCAACTAATACGAAAGTAATTATAGCGAAAATAAAGATTAACAGTGCCCCTAGAAATCAGTGGGGGCACCATGGGACAGTACAAAGGGCGTTGTGCTCTCTCTCTTTTCCCCAGGTTTCCATTGGCAACAGCAGAGGAAGATCTGCATGGCAACGGCGCTTTTATTGGTGCATTTGGGTGGGCCATAGCAGCTGCAGCAGAAGGCTATAAATAGCGCTGTTTTCCCGCAGCCGCCTGAGGAGGACTCCCAGCTGTGAAGACCGCAGTACTAGCTTACCAACATGGAGGAACTGCTCCAGTGTCTTATCTTTAAGATGGAGAGTCCTGGCGGCGCTGAGTGGCTCAGTAAATGCCCTCATTTCTGAGTCTTGTTTTAAAGAGGCTCTCCCTTGTGAAATTTCCCCCCTTGGTTTCCACCTGTCCAATTCGATTAAAGAAAAGATTTGGAGGGGGGATTACATCGATATCTTATCATTACTCCCCTCATCCAAAGAACTCTTGACAAAAGGTGATAAAAAAAGTAGATGATAAAGCTAAGGAGGATAGAAGAAGGGCAGTTCCTAGAACCTTCCAGAACTGGCTCCAGGCATTTTGCATTTATGCCTCTGTTATGAGTGAATGTTTCTCAGAAAGATGTTCGGGTCTCTTCCAACATCTTGATATTGTAGCAGAGGCCTTTCGTCACTTTGGAGGCATCTCCTGGTTTATTTATGAAGAGAATTTCAGGCAAAAAACTTTCTGTCCAACCTTCACTTTGTTGGGGTGTTAAAGACGTAGGCCTTTGGCTTAACTTAATGTTGCCACAAAAAACACAATTTTCACAAAGGGTTCCCAATATTAATCAGCCTTCCTTTCGTAAGGTGGTATGTTTTGCCTATAACTATGCACAGTGCACATTCTTGTCAAATTATAGATACAAACACAAATGCTCATTCTGCACTGGTGCCTACCCAGCTTTTCACTTTTACAAAAGATCTTCTGTTACCATATAACCTCAGTCCAGAAATGTTAATGCAAAAGGCCCAGATGCCAGTGACATTATCAAACATGCCGCCATGGTTAGATCTGTACCCAGACAGCAGGATGGTGGAGCTCCTTCGTAATGGTTTTCAGGTGGGTTTTCTAGTACCTTCATTTTCTGGTCAAGGTAGCCTTTAAGGTAGCCTTTTTGATAAAAACGTACGTTCTGTTCTTTGTCACCCTGATATCGTTCAAGAAAAAATAACTAAGGAATTAAAGGAGGTTAGGATTTCAGGCCCTTTCTCTTCTCCCCCCTTTTTCAAATTTCAGATTATCTCCTCTGGGGTTAGTTCCTAAAAAGGATCCCGGATCATTCCGGCTAATTCACCACTTATCTTACCCCCATGGCCAATCCCTTAATGATGAGGTATCAGACTTTGAAGCATCCGTAACTTATATATCCTTTGATGAAGCATTATGCTTGCTAAGACGATTCCGCAAATCATCCTTATTAGCAAAGGCTGATATAAAGTCGGCCTTTTGACTTCTACCTGTGCACCCCCAGGGTTTCAAATCACTTGGTTTTCATTTTAATGGCTCATTTTATTTTGACAAGTGTATGCCCATGGGGTTTTCCAAATCCTGTTTTTAGTTCAAAGCTTTCTCCACTTTTTTACAATGGGCCTTATCAAAAGTAGCCCCTCCAGACGGCATCATTCATTATCTGGATGATCTCTTATTTATGGGTCCTGCTGACTCGGCCATTTGCGCTGACATGTTATCCTGTTTTTACAACCTTTGTAAATTTTTTGGAATCCCCCTGGCTCACGAAAAAACAGTTGGTCCTATTACAGCTATTGATTTCCTGGGCATCCCCATAGATTCTGTGGCTATGGAATTCAGACTTCCGGGATCTAAGTTGTTTAGAATGAGGGCAATGAGTGCAATATTTTTGTCAAAGAAGAACATTTTTCTCAGAGACGTACAATCATTGTTAGGGCTTTTTACTTTTGCAGCTAGGGTTATTCCGGTAGCCAGAATATTCTCTCGGAGATTTGTTCTTGAGACAAAAGGTCTCAAGAATCCTTTCTCCCATGTTTCGGTAACCCGCCAAAAGAAGATCTAAAAGTCTGGGACTAATTCTTAGTCAGATTCAATGGTTCCACTATATGGCAATGCAACTTTATTAAAAATTTAGATATAGGCCTATATACTGATGCATCTGGCTCAATAGGATTTGGAGCCTTCCTCAATGGTCATTGGTGTGCTACCAAATGGCATGATTTTTGGAAGTTTCCTGAAATTCTACGTAATTTAGTATCATTAGAATTATTTCCTGTTGTGGTTGCTGTTGAAATATGGAGTGAATACTTCAGGAACCAACATGTTATTTTACACACAGACAATAAAGGAGTATTTTTTTCCATGCATTGCCTTTCATCCAAATCTGAACTAGTAGTTAAATTACTTTGTTATCTGGTGTTGCTATGCCTTAAACATAATATTTGGTTAAAAGCTAAACACGTACCAGGTATCACTAACGGGATTTCTGACTCACTATCCCGTTTACAGTTTTCAAGGTTCCGAGAGCTTGCTCCAGGGGCGGATCCGAAAAGGTTATCAATGCCCAGATTTCCTTTGGGACTTGATCTGGGATTAATCTCCAGCAACCTCAAGAATTCAGTCGCACCCAGGACTTGGGAGGAATACCTTCAAGCTTGGTCTAAATGGCGTTCTTTCTGTTACGACAACAATATTGATATTACTGATATTAATTCTTATTCTACCTTATGTTTTCTTTCGTCAGTATTAAAAGTGGGATTAGGCCTGAGTTCAAAGTCCTCTCAGGAGTTTCTTTCTTCTTAAAATGTTGTGGTTTACTTTCACTGTCTTCATTTTTTCCTGTATCCCAGGTTCTCAAGGGTTTTAGGAGATCCCATCCCGTTATGGATACCAGACGTCCTATTTTGGTTGATCTTTTGTGCAAGCTGATAGCTGTTTTAGAGATAGTTTGTTCTTCTCCTTTTGAGACATCTCTTTTTAGGTTTACCTTTGTTCTGGCCTTTTTTGGCGCCTTCAGGGTTGGTGAAATTACAGCACCTAATAAGACAGCTACTTCCCCCCTATTGTTTTCAGATATTTCTCTGGGTCACTCCTTACTTAAGATATTTTTCCAAAGATCAAAAACAGATCAGTTCAATAGAGGTCGTATCATTACACTTCATCAATCTTCCATTAGGTCAATTTGCCCTGTTATTAGGATCTCTGAATACCTTTCATTTAGGCCACGCGCTTTAGGTTTTTTCTTTATTCATTCCCATTTGTTGCCCTTAACAAGGTTCCAGTTCTCTGCCATCCTTGCATCCTGTTTTAAAAAGCTGAATTTGGATAGCCTACAATTTTCATCCCATTCCTTCAGAATTGTTTTTCTCCCGATGATTTAAAGAAGTTGGGGCATTGGGATAGCAATAGATATAGAATTTATGTTCATCCTGATCTCATCATTAACTAACTCTGTTTTGTTTTAGGTCCATCTATTCGAGTGGTTTGGATTATTGGCCATTCGTTTATTTTTTGGGCAAAAAGGAGAGCTGCTGACAGGAGTTATACACTCAACTTAGGTTTGGATAAGAATACGTTTCAAGTTTTATGGTCAGGAGCGAGAGGTTTGAGATGGAGGAACCTTAGAGAACATTAATTTTTTTTTTAAAACAATGGCCTTCACTAGAGGTTGTAATTATTCACCCCGGGGGCAATGACCTGGGCATAACATGGAATCTATTGTGTGAAATGAAGAGAGCTTCATTTAAGTTGCTCTTTCCTCACGCCACTATTGCATTTTCCGAGATGATACCTAGACTTCTTTGGATGGCTTCCAGTAATATCCGTTATTTGGAAAAAATAAGGAAGCGTCTCAATAGAACCATTCACAACTCACTAATTTCATTAGGAGGAATGTCATATTGTCACTCTGATCTTGAAGGTTTTTTTCTATGGATTTTATAGGTCTGATCTCATTCATTTATCTGATTTCGCTTTAGACATATTTAATTTAGGTTTGCAAAACATTGTAGAAAAAGCCATGGCATTGGGGGGTCCGTAAGGTAAAAGTTATTGTTATAGGTCTATTATTATACTGGAACAGGTAGGTCTTGATCTGACCTACTGTTGGGTTGTCGGTGTCTGTGAGTCCTTGACTCACCGACTCAGGGGGGTTACGGTACCGAAAAAGATGTTACAAAACGTTTGGATTTAATTTATACAGATTTCGCTTTAGTCTATTTACTTACTCTAGTCTGGATATTTTAGGTATCTTTTTTTGGAAGTTCTAGTCTCACTGTTATACTGTAAGGAGGATTACTTTAATCACTCAACACTTACCAAGATAACTCTGCGAAGGAATAAAAAAGGTTTATTGCCTATAATGACCTTCGGTAGGTTTCTTCAGATCCATAGTAGAGCCTTTTACGTTATCACCGCACTCCTTTCTCGTTGAATTTACTTCGAGAGAAGTAAAGTGTGTTATCTAAGGTACAATACGGGT
>BLSH010364363.1:2196298-2209817 GCA_018402905.1 Glandirana rugosa | reverse complement strand
CAAACTAAACTAAAATCTCTCTTGACTCATCTGTCTTATCTCACTATCTCTACAGCTAGTTTCATTACCATGGCCTTATACATTGATTTGTATTTGTTTGTTTTTCCTTTCCCTTAGAGGTTTTTTTTTTTTGTTGTTTTTTTTCTCTTTTTTAACATTTGGCTAAAACAGTTTTTATTCAGTACTGCTTGGACCTTGAAGAAGGGGAGAAACCCCGAAAGCTTGTCCTGAAAAATTTTATGTTAGTGCAAATAAAAAAAGTATCACGGACAGTACTCAGTTCTCTCTAAAATCAAATCAAACATTCTTAAAACTAAACATTAAAAAAAAAAAGGAAACCATTCAAAAATGTTATTTAATGCTTAACATAGTTAAAGGTGAATTTAAATACATTAGCTTGTCCTGTCTTGTGTTAGCTGGAAAAGTTTAAAAGCCATTGAATGCAACAAAAATCGTACTACCATTATTGCAACTCACCCCGAGATAATGGCCATCAATGAAAACGACGGGCAGAGATGGCAATTCCGATACCCGGCGACATCTATCATCCAGCTCTTTTCCATAATCACCATTCAGAGCAATATTCTTTTCTTCAAACTTTACAATGTGATTCTGGAAGATCTTCCTCACCATTTCACACCTTTCAAATGTGTTTCTCACCACACGTAGACTGGTAGTGTAGATCACTATCCGCCCATATTCCAGTGTGGTAGAGGCCTGCAAGACACCAACAATAATAATGTTAGGTACAGTACATGTACATATAATAAAAAAACAAACCGCAGCAGCCAATAATCAGCCATCTTGCACTCTTTCAACTGCTCTAAAATGGTAAAAGGGGAAAAAATGTTATAGGTCTAATGTTGGTAAATACAAAATTATGAATAAATAGCCTGTATATGCTATAGGCATGACATTTTATTATTTTGCACATCTGTGGTACACCTTAATTAGTAACCGGTCACAATTTCCAGTACAGTTTTTTATATTTTGTTATCAGTAAATGGCTACATCAAAGGATAAGGAATACTGCACTTAAAGTAGGACTGAATGCAACATTTTTCATTGTGGATAGAGTCCCATTTTGAAGACTTCCCTTCACTTCCTGTCTCATAGCCATAACAGGAAGTGAGAGGAAATCCCTCCAAACTGAGGGAAATCCCCAATAGTCACCAGGGTCACTTGGTATTTAATTTTTTCCTGTTCTGGTGGCCACTCTCAAATTCTTTTTCATTTTCACTTCGGTGATAACGGTCACCAAGACATATAGGGGTAATAAGACCTGGTTCTACTGCCTTCAATGAGTTTGAACGCAGTTTTTCAGGCCAGTTTCCTCCCCTGACAAAGGGCTATTAGGTCCATTCAGACATGTAAGTGGATTCGAGAATACCAGCCGTTTGTTGACGTTTGGTGGACGTTGCAGTGAGGATGAAATGTGCATACCGAATTACTTTCCCTTCCCCCCCAACCCCACACAATACCCCCCTCCCTTTTAGTTTTTTTGGGTTTTTGTTTTTGTTTTTGGACCCAGGAGTACCATGTTGACTTTTGATTTAGACAGGTAAAGTCCAGGGAAGTGATCACCAATGGGAGATGCAGGTGGAACCGCCCATGCAGCTTGCTGTGTTGGGTGGTGATAAGGCCGGTTAATCAAACTATTGGACAGGTGCTAATTGTACCCTGTTAACATTGTCTTCTTAATTGCCTGTGTATAAGGTGCTTTTTTTTCTCTATGTATCTATGTTTATACTTTTTGTACACCCACTTTTGGAGTGGTCTGTAATGTATTTTGATTTTGGTAGTTTACCCCTATGTAAAAACAAGAAAAAACCTTTTAATTTGAAAAATAAAGAATGCATACAAAAATCCAAATAGGGAGGGTGAATCTCCCTAACAGGTACATGCTCTAATCCTTTTCCAATGTCTTCAATTATACTTTAAAGCTGGCTAGTCAGTACATATAGAAAAAGAAAAGAGGGCGCAATTTATTCCATTAAAGGTCAGGGGCATAATTCAAAATGTAGCCTACCTGTTTTGGGGGTCTAAGTGCCCCTTTCTTCAGGACTTAAAGGGGTTGTAAAGGTTTGGATTTTTTAAAATAAAAATAACAAACATGTTATACTTACCTGCTCTGTGCAAGGGTTTTGCACAGAGCAGCCCTGATCCTCCTCTTCTGGGGTACCCCACCGGTGCTCCTGGCTCCTCTCCTGCATTGGGTGCCTCCACGGAAAGCCGCTTTCCCTGGGGGTACCCGTGCTGGCGCGTCCATTGACACAGACAGTGAGACTCGGCCCCTCTCTTGTGTCACTGGATTTGATTGACAGCAGTGGGAGCCAATGGCTTCTGCTGCTATCAACCTGCCCAATGAGATGAGAGCCAGCAGCTGGAGCCGCTGGGCTTGTGCACATTGCTGGAACAAATGGGCTCAGGTAAGAAAAAGGGGGGTCTGGGGGGGGGTGCAGCAGCAAAGAAGATTTTTCACCTTAATGCATAGAATGCATTAAGGTGAAAAAACTTTGAGACTTTACAATCCCTTTCACTGGCAAGAAAGTGAACAAACCAGAAGCAGACTGGACATAGAATGGTATTTTTTCCAGGGTGAATTCAAAGCACAGGCCTAGTCAGCAGCTTGTTTGGCTGCCTATCACTATATCACTGAATGGTGTCACTATATTTGTCAAAAGTTGTTTGGCACGATTTAAAGGGACAGCAAATCTATTTTTCATTGTAGTTTTATTTGTGTTTTGGTATTCTGACACTTTTTAGTGTGCAGCGCCCCCTATTTCACATTTTGAATTTATTTATTTGGCATTGTTTCACTGATTTATTTTTCACCAAGCACCCGGTTAGTTTGGTTTGCTCCTTTGCTGCCTCCAGCTACATCACTTAATGGCACTCTCTCACACACAACGAAGGGCCCCAAACTTAATCAGGCACCTGTGACCTTATTGCCAGGGGCAAAACCTGAAGTGGAGTCTCTCATCATAGACTGAGTTAGTAGTGCAGAGATAGATAGTATGTTTAATGTCATAGTAAGGACTACACCCATAGGTTACAAGCATTTCTATGTATGGTAATTTCAGTAGATCTCTTGGTATAGTGATCATTTACACTTAGTGTAGTGGTAATTTTATGCTTTAATTAGAATGTTAAAGAAACAGTCACATAGAGGTTTAAAGAATATCCAAACCCAAAAGCAAAAACGTAAGATGTTATCATAACAACTTACCAAATCTTAGATGTGGTGGCTTCAATAAGTCTTCTTATCTTCCTTTATTTTCACCTGGTGATCTGACCAATAAGTCTGTTATTTTTCAACTTTCTTTAACAGGCCAATTAGAGGATTGAGACAAACCATTTATCACTGATGACTGATATAATGGTCATCTTTTATTAATTTAAGTAAAACATTTATCCCAAAAGAAACAAAATAACTATTGCTGCAACTGCTTAAAAGAGTAAGCTGGAGTTCGCCTTTAATGTGTTAGTCAAGTCCATCAGGTTTGAGATTGCTGCTGTCAAAGGAGTCTCTGTTGCTGCTCCAGTGGAGTGGATACACCCTAAGACAGAAAGTGTGTTACTGGCCAGATCACCAAGTGAAATAAAGAAAAAAACAAAAAAAAAGAAATGCAGCCACCACATTTATGGACTGGTAAGCTGCACTATATTACATTTTAGTTTTTGGGTTTAGATACATTTTAAGTCTAGCAATAACTCTAAAGAATGTGGGATAACAGGTCATTGTGTCCCTGTGTTCCAGGCTTTCAGAATAAAAGTGATTCTAAATGATCACCTTGTAAAACAACCCATTCAGTTTAAAATAGAAAGGAAAGGCAAACCATTTTTGTATAGATACAATCCAGAAGATACTAGCCACACCATTGGACCTCTTGGACGCCTTACTACTCTCTAAATGCGGGCACGGCATGTGGACACCCTAAAGCTATCTGGGCATATCATATGGATGGCCACGCCCTATTTGCCTTACTGAGGATACCTAGAGGTTACTATATATTTTAGTCCACTGGCCTCTGGGTCTTTTCTAACTATATTTTGGCCTTACTCCAGTCCTCAATATTGTGAATGGACCATAACCTATGTACTTTTAGACGATTTATATGAGGTTTACCAGATTTATATTTCTTCACATACCTTTGGGTTCCTCTCCCCCTTTTGGACATATTAAGGATGCCTGCATGTATATGCCCTTAGTAGTGACATTCTGTGGGTGATCCTACCTTTGGTTGGGGTTCCCTTGATGTTCCAGTGCCCACCCAGGGGGCTGCTATGTTGGTGCTGTTATATGTAAGGATGAGTGCTATATTGGTTCCATGAGCCCTGATGAA
Organism: Glandirana rugosa; assembly: GCA_018402905.1. Taxonomy (NCBI): domain Eukaryota; kingdom Metazoa; phylum Chordata; class Amphibia; order Anura; family Ranidae; genus Glandirana; species Glandirana rugosa. The sequence goes on along the minus strand of BLSH010364363.1, from coordinate 2,205,471 downwards.
GCTAAGTCTGGCAAACCGTGTTGGCACAGAACACTGAAGAAATGACACTTTGCTACAATGTAAAATAGTGAGTGTACAGCTTGTATAACAGCGTAAATTTGCTGTCCCCTCAAAATAACTCAACACACAGCCATTAATGTCTAAACTGCTGGCAACAAAAGTGAGTACACCCCTAACTGAAAATGTCCAAATTGGGCCCAGTGTCAATATATCGTGTGGCCACCATTATTTTCCAGCACTGCCTTAACCCTCTTGGGCATGGAGTTCACCAGAACTTCACAGGTTGCCACTGGAGTCCTCTTCCACTCCTCCATGACGACATCACGGAGCTGGTGGATGTTAAAGACCTTGCACTCATCCACTTTCCCTTTGAGGATGCCCCACAGATGCTCAATAGGGTTTAGGTCTGGAGACATGCTTGGCTAGCCCATCACCTTTACCCTCAGCTTCTTTAGCAAGGCAGTGGTCGTCTTGGAGGTGTGTGTGGGGTCGTTATCATGCTGGAATACTGCCCTGCGGCCCAGTCTCTGAAGGGGGGATCATGCTCTGCTTCAGTATGTCACAGTACATGTTGGCATTCATGGTTCCCTCAATGAACTGTAGCTCCCCAGTGCTGGCAGCACTCATGCAGCCCGAGACCATGACACTCTCACCACCATGCTTGTCTGTAGGCAAGGCACACTTGTCTTTGTACTCCTCACCTGGTTGCCGCCACACACGCTTGACCTTACATACACTATACCAGATATGTTGATGTGTGATCGAGTGTGCGTGTGTGTATGCTGTATGTTAGTAGGTGAATCTTGTTTTTTTCATTAGGGTTTATATGCAGCTCCTGTTAGTCTAGTTACTTGTCCCTTTTGGTCTGGGATTCTATAGCTAAATTTAGCACAGGGCTTAGTAACCAGTATAGGCTAGAGTCAGGTTAGGCATCCGATAGCTTCTTGGTAGTTAGAGGTCTGTTTGCATGACAGATTAGATGCTACTAGGGACTAAGCACAGAGTTGATAGGATGACTATGAGTTCCAGAGTCACATCACAGTTTCTGCTGATGAAAAGCTATGTTCTAGGCTGCTTAGAGTTAGACAATGGCTGGAGAGTCTCCCCATCACTGCAGATCTTGCCTTCAGGTCTCCGACACCAAGACAAACGCTGCATCATGATCATCGTCAAGGGCTATGCTGCAACATTAATATGGTGGTATTTCTAAAAATAACTATATATACCTGGGTATATGTACAAAATTTTACTATGACTCTTGTTGGACCTTTTGCTGATGATACCTGTTTGTACATTGGATGTATGTACTATTATTAATCGTTTTTTTATATAAGCTTGTATTATTGCCATACTGGTGTGCATCTATATAATAAGGCCCCTTTCACACTTTCAAACTACCAGTAAAACACTGAGTGCTTTTGAAGAACTTTTCAGGCGCTTTTGAAGAGATTTTTATTAATTTCAGAAAGGGGCATTTTTCACCGCCCTGCCAGCACACTGACCCTGTGTGAAAGCATTCATTGATTTTAATCGAAATAGGTTTTCGTGAGCATTATCAGGAGCTTTTTTTTAGCGTGAAAGCACCTGAAAAGCGCCCCAGTGTGAAAGGGATCTAATGATTAATGTTAGATGCTGGTTAAAGTAGTCCATCTGCTCCCAATTACTTTAAATATATTACTGATTACTTTCCCAGGAAGGGAATCCCCTCTGGTCACAGAGGCCCTTTCCTGAGTGGAAGCACTGCCAACTTTATTATCAACCCACTCTTCCACTTAGAAAAGGTTCTGGATCTCATATTTACCTACTGTAGATATTTAGCACAATATCCTGCTTGGGGAGGGCCATTTGTCATAACCTCCATCAAAAAACCTCCTCTTCTCCATCAAAAACACCTCTTTATAAGATAAATGCACAAAAAGTGTTGCATCATATCTGCAGGGTTGTACACTGTATTTCCAAAAGTATTGGGACGCCTGCCTTTACATCCACATGAACTTTAATGGCATCCCAATCTTAGTCCATAGGGTTCAATATTGAGTTGGCCCACCCTCTGCAGCTATAACAGCTTCTACTCATCTGGCAAGGCTGTCCACAAGGCTTAGGCACCGATGGACATTTTTGAGGTTAGGCACTGATGTGGACGAAAAGGCCTGGCTCGCAGTCTCTGCTCTAATTCATCCCAAAGGTGTTCTGTTGAGTTGATGTCAGGACTATGTGCAGGCCAGTTAAGTTCCTCCACCCCAAACTCTTTCATCCATGTCTTTGTGAACCTTGCTTTGTGCACTGGTCCAAATCATTTGATGGAGGGAGGATTATGGTTTTGGGTTGTTTTTCAGGGGTTGGGTTTGGTCTCTTAGTTCCAATGAAGAGAACTCTTAAGGCATCAGTATACCAAGACATGTTGGACAATGATATGCTTCCAACTTTGTGGGAACAGTTTGGGGATGGCCCCTTCCTGTTCCAACATGACTGCACACCAGTGCAGACAGCAAGGTCCATAAAGACATGGATGAGCAAGTTTGGGATAATGGAACTTGTCTGGACTGCGCCTCAGCCCAATAGAACACCTTTGGGATGAATTAGAGAAGAGACTGTGAGCCAGACTTTCTCGCCTATATCAGTGCCTGACCTCAAAAATATGCATTTGGAAGAATGGTCAAACACTCCCATAGACACACTCCTAAACCTTGTGGACAGCCTTAGCTGCAAAGGGTGGGCCAATTCAATATTGAACCCTACAGACTAAGACTGGGATGCCATTAAAGTTCATGTGCATGTAAAGGCAGGTGTCCCAATACTTTTAGTAATATAGTGTATTATTAACCTGTTAATCCAATGACAGAAAGAGTACTTTACAAGGTTTATGTAAACCCAATCATTAAGCCACTGGCCCTTCTGATGACTTTCCACTTTCCCTAGTAGGACCTACGGTATGTACAGTCAGGTCCATAAATATTGGGACATCGACACACTTCTAATCTTTTTGGCTCTATACACAACCACAATTTGAAATGAAACAAACAAGATGTGCTTTAACTGCAGACTTTCAGCTTTAATTTGAGGGTATTTATATCCAAATCAGGTGAACGGTGTAGGAATTACAGCAGTTTGTATATGTGCCTCCTACTTTTTAAGGGACCAAAAGTAATGGGACAATTGGCTGCTCAGCTGTTCCATGGCCAGGTGTGTGTTATTCCCTCATTATCCCATTTACAAGGAACAGATAAAAGGTCCAGAGTTCATTTCAAGTGTGCTATTTGCATTTGGAATCTGTTGCTGTCAACTCTCAATATGAGATCCAAAGAGCTGTCACTATCAGTGAAGAAAGTCATCATTAGGCTGAAAAAAACAAAACAAACCCATCAGAGAGATAGCAAACACATTAGGTGTGGCCAAATCAACTGTTTGGAATATCCTTAAAAAGAAAGAGCGCACCGGTGAGCTCAGCAACACCAAAAGACCCAGAAGACCACGGAAAACAACTGTGGTGGATGGCCGAAGAATTCTTTCCCTGGTGAAGAAGACACCCTTCACAACAGTTGGCCAGATCAAGAACACTCTCCAGGAGGTAGGTGTATGTGTGCCAAAGTCAACAATTAAGAGAAGACTTCACCAGAGTGAATACAGAGGGTTCACCACAAGATGTAAACCATTGGTGAGCCTAACAAACAGGAAGGCCAGATTAGAGTTTGCCAAACAACATCTAAAAAAGCCTTCACAGTTCTAGAACAACATCCTATGGACAGATGAGACCAAGATCAACTTGTACCAGAGTGATGGGAAGAGAAGAGCATGGAGAAGGAAAGGAACTGCTCATGATCCAAAGCATACCACCTCATCAGTGAAGCATGGTGGTGGTAGTGTCATGGCGTGGGCATGTATGGCTGCTAATGGAACTGGTTCTCTTGTATTTATTGATGATGTGACTGCTGACAAAAGCAGCAGGATGAATTCTGAAGTATTTCAGGCAATATTATCTGCTCATATTTAGCCAAATGCTTCAGAACTCATTGGACGGTGCTTCACAGTGCAGATGGACAAGGACCCGACGCATACTGCGAAAGCAATCAAAGAGTTTAAGGGAAAGAAGTGGAATGTTATGCTATGGCCAAGTCAATAACCTGACCTGAATCTGACTGAGCATGCATTTCACTTGCTGAAGACAAAACTGAAGGGAAAATGCCCCAAGAACAAGCAGGAACTGCAGACAGTGGCAGTAGAGGCCTGGCAGAGCATCACCAGGGATGAAACCCAGCGTCTGGTGATGTCTATGCATTCCAGACTTCAGGCTGTAATTGACTGCAAAGGATTTGCAACCAAGTATTAAAAAGTGAAAGTTTGATTTATGATTGTTAATCTGTCCCATTACTTTTGGTCCCTTAAAAAGTGGGAGGCACATATACAAACTGTTGTAATTCCTACACTGTTCACCTGATTTGGATGTAAATACCCTCAAATTAAAGCTGAAAGTCTGCAGTTAAAGCACATCTTGTTCGTTTCATTTCAAATACATTGTGGTGGTGTATAGAGCCAAAAAGATTAGAATTGTGTCGATGTCCCAATATTTATGGACCTGACTGTATGCTTTCGTCCTATACTGTATATGACAAACATCTTTCTTACCAGAAATTTTAGCTCGGGCAATAAACAGATGCATGCTGAGTAGTGCACTGCTTTGTGTTCTTAATCCCCATAATATGTATTATTCAGTTAAACTCATACATTGTGTGTAAGTAGCACGGTTGCTTTCTATGAAGGGAGCCTTTGTTCTTGTATTATAGTTACTCAAAGCCATTATCAGTTCAGTCTTGTGCCATGCCTGAAAATAAAGTGTGTGTCCTTTGGGATGTAATCGAATACGCCTGTCTGTCTGATCTCAAACACTCGATAGTAAAAGTGTTTGTGACTTCAGATGACCCTTACAGATTATTTTCACAAAAAAAGTATTAGTTTAAATTGTGCTATGTGTCTAGAAGGAAGAAGCCAAAGAACACAAGCGACAGGTGACTGAAAGGGGAAAGCAACCTTTCAGGCAAGAATAATGGTGATTGCTGACATATTTGGACACTTCTGGACTGTCATCCTTATCCTTCACTGCTTTGTAAGCCACTGACCTGCAACATGTACATGTATGTTGGGTGCTGCTTCCTTTTCTGTATCAGCGATTTACCAGGCGGTGAAGTAAAGATAATGACAACCTGATGCTATGCACCAGTGGTGGCTGGTGTTCAATAATTTGGGTGGGGCGGCAAACCAACGCCACTTAAACACCCCCGGCGGGGGATGCCGAGGGGAGGGCGTACCCCCCCACGAGAGATGAACATGAAGGCTGGGAACACCAGCAACACCCCTCTACGTGGGAGATGGATGGACAGATGGGAAGGCAGAAGGCCTCCTTACCTTATGGGATGAAACTCTGAGTCTGAGCCGGGGAGTGCTGAAAGCAGCGACGGCTGGTGGGTCGGGCTTCCCCTCATGGAATCAGTGGCGGCAGGTGGGTCGGGCTTCCCCTCATCTCTTGACATGGGGCTTGGCTTTGAGGGAGCCGGACCATTCGTAGCCTTTCAGTACCTGGGACACGGCCTCCCGGATACAGGCGGGGAACCTCTGATCCATGGTCCCATCATCCTGGTTCTTCTTGGAGATTCCGGGGCCCCTGAGCGAATCTTGCCCCTCCGAGCCAGAGGAGAGTTCGAGTCAGAGTCCTAAACGTGGGGCATGGAGCTGGCCAGTGTCCAGCCTTGGGTCTCCTCCCTCCTCCTCTCTAGGCCAATAGGATCGCTTCTCCTTTCAGCCAATTGGAAAATGGGTCTCAGGACCCACTTCCTGATTGGCTGAGAGGAGAATCAGTGTGAGAGCGCAGTGCTCTTCGCCCCAAGCCCACCCTTTTTTGAAGCCTATTAGAACCTCTGGCTCTAATCACGTGCTTCAAAAAAAAAAAACACCACCCCATTGGAATCCATGGTCCGGCACCCTGCATGTAGATCAGGGGGCCGGACGCATGGATGGGGGGGGGAGGCGCCTGTGTGCCCCTAATGGATGGGCCGCCACTGCTATGCACCTAGAAATACATCAGAATTGTCAGTTGCCATTTTTCTGTCCTGACAAACATATCGTTAAAGTAATTGTAAACCTCTGAAATTAAAAATGAACAAAGCATATTCTTCTATAGTGTGTACTTCTATAGTTGGGTTCCTGTCTTTTCTGTCATTTCTCTGCTATTTGCATAAACTAATGGCAATCTTTGGAGATGACAATCCACCCCAACAGCACACAGCAGGTGACTGACATCTTCAGATGTGCATGTTTCCCTATGAGACTGTATAGAGGGGGCTGTGCCCTTTCCTTCCACTCAACTCTCAGATTACACTCAGCTCTGTGCTCTGTGTTGTACAGTGTGACATCAGATACCCACCCCCTACCTAATGGAAGCTGAGAAATACTATCAAAATGTGTACTTTGGAAGGGTGTCGAGGATAAAAATATGCAGATAAACAGGTACAGCTTATGTAGGAGGATTGAAATCATCACTGTGTATCATCTGATGCTAGTAACTTCAGTCAGCTTATGTAAGGGTTTATTATCAATTTAACCAGTTCCTGACTGGCTCACGTACATCTACTGCTGCAATGTAGCAGCGTAGTGCAAATCTCCGTTCATAAACGGCGATTCGCGCATGCACGGCTAGCAAGCGGGAGTGCACCAGCGGCAGGTTCCTCGCTCTGTCAGGTGGCATGACAGGGATCTACTGATCCCTGTCATCAGGATCAGTTAGATCTGTCGTGCCCCTGCCAGCCCAGCCCGCACACAGTTAGAACACGCCTAGGGAACACAGTTAACCCCTTGCTTGCCCCCTGCAGGTTAACCCCTTCCCTGCCAGTGACATTTATACAGTAATCAGTGGCTATTTTTAGCTTGCAGATCACTGCCGTTACTAGTAAAAAAAAAAATTTTTTAAAAATGCCATAAATCAATTCTCATGGTTTGTAGACACGATAACCAATCAATATACGCTTATTGCAGTTTTTTTATCAAAAGTATGAGTACATATTGGCCTATGATGAATAAATTCATTTTTTATATTTGTTTTCTTTTTTGGACATGTATTATAGCAAAAAGTAACAAATATTGTTTTTTTTTTCAAAATTGTCGCTCTTTTATTGTTTATAGCGCAAAAAATAAAAACCGCAGAGGTGATCAAATACCACCAAAAGAAAGCTCTATTTGTGCGAAAAAAAGGATGTCAATTTTGTTTGGGTACAGTGTCGCACGACCGTGCAAATGTCAGTTAAAATGATGCAGTGCCGAATTGCAAAAAGTGCTCTGGTCAGGAAGGGGGTAAATCCTTCCGGGGCTGAAGTGGCTAAATTGTTTTGAAATATCTGCTAATAAATAGAAGAGATTTTTAAAATGCGTATGTTGCATCCAAAACTGTTATGTTCCATCAATGCTCTCTTTGGGCTTGGCAGAGATCCAACTGTACATATGCATATGTCAAGGGAGACGCAGACCACTTACCATACATGTACCAATAAATTAAAGTGAAGTTTTTTTTTTGCTCATGCAGAGCAAAGTCAAAGAGCCTACCCCCCTCTACAGCAGCATATACTCACCTTTCTTTACTTCCCCACCATGTCATTCAGCCACTGGAACTAGAGAATGAAAGCCCCAAGTTGACAACAAACTAATTTGTAAGATCACACGCAGCTATAGACTCTTTTCCCAATGTAGATAGATCAATATACCAGCGTCGACCCAGAAATTATTGTATAGTCCACATATTAAAAAGTGACGTAGTGCTCCAAAAGTGCTCTTCAGTGCTCCTATGAGATACTCTGTGCAGAAAAAGTGACCAAGTGACTGGTGACCCTCTTGTGCCCTCACTCACCAGACAGAGTGGACCCACTGCTTTTCAGTCAATGGGTGGGTCAAACGAGCTGTATTCTGGTAGGGGCTGCGATCCCAATCCAGATCGGACTAAGTTGCAAGGTGATCCGTGCTTTCAACGACCACTGGTTGTATGGATCCCAAGGCACTCAAAAATATAAAGGAATTTCCATAGTGTATACTGCGTAAAACATAGCTTTATTGCGCATAAATAAAATCCTACTTACAGGATAACGCTGACAAACAGACATCGATAACATATAACCATCCGACGGTAGGCTGCAATGGCGTGCGTTCCACTCAGGACCACTGGTGCCGGAAATGACGTCGATGACCGTGATGGACCGGAAGTGACGTCAACACGTTCCGCTCGTGATTAGAGCGTCATCACGGACGATTTTTCCCAATGCCATATGATACAGCTGGACCAATAAAGAAGGTGCATAGCACTGTCACAAGGGACAGAGGGAGAGAGTCACATGCTCATCCTTACCCAAAAGCGTCAGATATTTAATTTCTCCCCAAGCAACTGAACAAATCTGCATTGCTATTGCTAGGCCCAACACTAGCAGCTTCTCCTATGGGCAGGGGCGTTGCTAGGTCTACAAAATGTCTGGGGCTAGAGCCCATAGCAGGGAAGTAAAGAAAGACATACGCTTGAGCGGGCATACATGTAATAAAATAAATAATAATAGTAATAAATACACATGTGTATGTATGTATGTGTGTGTGTGTATATATATATATATATATATATATATATATATATATACACAGTCTGCATTCAAGACCGGGACATACCTGCTAATTGCAGAACTGCACCCACCCTGTAAGAGACCCTGGGCTATGGGCCCCAGACTCGGGGCTATAGCCCCAATAGCCACCCCCTAGCAACGCCTTTGCCTATGGGTCTCTTCTTTGGTGCCCGAGGGTTAAGCACCATTATGCAGGAGCATCATCATAGTGATAAAGTGCCAGTAAAGAACAGAGTTCAGATGTACAGTGCCTCCCTAGGCTCCCCTTGGTCTCTAATGTGGGACATGAGACAAGCCAAAGAAAATCTGGGAGGACTTCTCCATAGTCTGAGCTAGGAGTCATGCATCTGAGGTCTGATGTGTGTTTTGCATGAATGGGAGATTTTTGTCGTGCTGGAAGGAATTTTATGTTGGTTGGGATTTTTGCTTGGGAAATTGATGAGGATGGGGAGAGATTTCTGCTTGGGGAGCAAGGGGGGATTTTGCTTAAGGGGGGGGGGGGGGGGGGAGGGAACGAGGGGTTCGTCTTTA
>BLSH010364363.1:2184872-2196288 GCA_018402905.1 Glandirana rugosa | reverse complement strand
GGGGGGGGGGGGGGGGTTCTGAGGAAATTGTTTTGTTGTTGAACTTTTGCAAACAAATAAATGGAGGGGGGCTTTGTGTGTGGGGAAAAAATATTGTATGGGGGAAAGGGAAAGGTTTTGTTCAATTGTTTCTTGTGGTGCTGGAGGAGTACTCTTAATCTCTGAACTTTGTAGGCAGGACTCCATATTACACAGACCCAAGTGCTGTACTCTGTGTTAAGTACTCCTGACTACTGCACTCTGTACTCTGGGAATAGAGCAGTCAAAAGCAAGCAACATACAACACGGCATTCATAGTGCAACAGTCAGGAGTATGCAATGTATAGCATGACATACAAAGTTCAGCATTTAGGGTACAGTATGTATTGTGCAATGTATGTTATATACTCCTGACTGCCACACTCTGTACAGTGTGCTGTTTGATACATACATATGTTTAGCCCCAGTCCAAAGCACTAGCGGCAGCTGGTAACATTTTAGGATGGGGGGGGGGCGCCAGACCCCGTCCTTCCTTTTTGACTCTCACACTTCTCATAAGCCCCACCCCTTATAGATTCCATCCACTGTGTCAGGAGTATACAGCCCAGCATCACTAGGTAGGGTATACAGCATCACCAGAGGGGTATATACAGCATCACCAGAGGAGTATATAGCATCACCAGAGGAATATAGCATCACCAGAGGAGTATATACAGCATGGCCAGAGGGGTATATACAGCATCACCAGAGGAGTATATAGCATCACCAGAGGAGTAAATAACATTACCAGAGGGGTATATACAGCATCACCAGAGGGGTATATAGTATGACCAGAGGTGTACCAGCATTCATCTACCCCCCTCCCCCCCACCGCGGGGCTCGCGGCACTGACAGTACCCCCCAGGGCAGCCGGGACATCAAAGTCCCACACTTATCCCATCTAGGAGCCGGCAACAGGCTGGCAGTGGGCAGTGTCCGGCGAGGCGGGAGTGGCTTGGCTTCGGCCGTGCATCCCCCTCCTCCTCCGAGAAAGGCATCCAATAGGATCGCCTGAATTCTCCTCCAATTCGGAAACCAGTAACATACTGGGGCTTCCTGATTGGCAGAGAGCAGTTCAGTGTTAGAAAGGCAAATATTAATTTGCCTTTCTAAGGGCTCGTGCCGGCATGCTCTGCACCACAAGCCACACTATGTTGAAGCCTATTAGAGCCTACGGCTCTAATGAGCTGCTTCAAAGAAATCCCCTGCTGTGGTAATTAATGTGAACGGTGCCTCAAAGGGGCCGGCCACATTAATAGGGGGTGGTCGCGGATGGCCATGAATCTATCCATAGTATATAGGGGGTGGTGAGGACAGAGGGGGCGGCGCCCGTGCGCCCTTAATGGACGGGCTGCCCCTGCTAGCAGGAAAGCAGCTGCTGCATGGATCAGGCTGTCAGCCTTACAATGATACTCCAGCTGCCCAAACTCAACAGCCTCTGCAATTTCCTTCTCCCTCCTCAGTCACCAAGGAGAGGAGAAACTGTGAGGAGAGAGGGCAGAGAGCGTCTGGAATAGAGTGCTGATGGGCATCTCTGCTATGTAAAGATGTATACTGCCACCTATAAAATAGAGAATGGTATCATCCAATTTCCATTCTGTTGGTTAATAAATGTAAACGTCAGTTTTACAATATAGTAGACACAGCCCTACATGAGGGCACCATCATCAAGATGATTTGGAAGTTCATAAGAACCCAATATCCCAAGTTACCAGTGTTGTATGCCCTTCCAAAAATTCATAAGAAACTATCTACTCCTCCTGGAATGCCAATAATCTCCAGTTGACAAAGTTTAACAGGAAATGCCAGTAAGTTAGTGGATTCTAATTTATGTCCTTTCATGCTTGGTCTATCAATTTCTGGCAAATTATCGACAGTCCGTGTTTTTCTGAAAGTGTCACACTAGTTGGCATTGATGTGGAGACTTTATATTATTCTAATCCTCAGGAATTTGGGTTTATTTTGAGTCGACTCAATTTTATTTTGAGTCACAACGTTTTTGTGTTTGATGGGTCCCTCTTCTTCCAGGTAAAGGGAGTAGCGATGGGCACTTGTGTTCCATCCTAAACAAACCTGTACCTAGGAAAGCGGTATCTGGCTTTCTTGCTATCTGAGGAAGCATCTACTTTCATGTCCCACATTGTCCCTTGATTGTGCTATATTGACCACATTTTTCTAGTGTGGGAGGGTTCCACCAACTTGTTTCACAGTTGGTTGGCTTTTTTGAAAGCTAATGAATATAATCTAAAATGTACTATGTCCTACAGTTCACAGCAAATGACTTTTATGGATGTTGAAGTTGAATTTTTACTAAATGGTACACTGTCATGTAATTTATATCGCAAACCTACATCTGGGAACACAATACTGAGGACATTTTCCATCCAAGCCTTTTATAAGATTGATTCTGTACAGCCAATACCCAAGGTTAAGAAGGAAGAGTGAGCATGATCATTTTTTTTTTTTTGAAGCAGTTGATGCACTCAGATATTGCTTCCTTGAGAAAGGATATAGCAAGACTGGTCTAAAAAGGCTTTTCAATGGACCACTGCCCACTGGTCACTCTCGTGATTTATAGCTTAATCATAAAGATAAAAGCAATGAGAAAGCTCAGTTTCGGATCATTACTAAATATAATGATCAACATGCTGCTGTGAGAAATGCTATTCCTCAATACTGGCATCTTTTTTGATGACCGGCCCTTAGTTAAGCAAATTTGTTTCAGGAACTTCGCAGATCACGTTTAGGAGAGCCTGATCTCTATGAAACAGGCTGGTAAAAATCACTTGTAAAAGAAATGGTGATATGGATCTCTGCAAAAGATATGGTAGCTCTTAAATGGGGGGGTTGGCAATATTGTCAGTATAACTGCACAGAAAAGACCTAGATATTTTCAAATGGGAGACTCTTCATTGCAAAGCATTTTGTCAATTGCAACATCAAAGATGTTGTATATCCGATGGTATGTTCTTGTTGAGTCTTTTATATTGGCTACGATTACACACATGCCATGCCAAATACATATTCTCCTATCGGTAGGCATTTGGCGATGGGTCCATGTTGATCCCAGGGGAGGTGAACGGAATAAGCAGATACTTCAGAGAGAACTGCAGTAGTATATAGGTTAAAAGCGACAATTCACAAGGCATCATTGAGACCAGGAGTTTCAAATCATATCTGAGGGGATTAGTGTATGGAAAATTAATAAAAAAAAAAAAAAATCCGAGTAAATGTTGCATATGTGAAATCCCATATGTGCACCTATACACATGCATATTTTTGTATCTCTATTGAGTAATGTTGTTTGACAGTTGATGTTACTGTTCACTATGTGTTTATATGCATGTGCACATTTATGTGTATAGTGCTTTACATTTTTAACCATCTGTGCCCTGCCCAATGGGTAATGTCTTTTGACACACTTTATATAATTGCTTACTATGTGTTATATCTTTCCCTTTAAATGTTTATCACTGGTTTATACTTGTGTAATTAGATTTTGGCAGTTATGTTTCTCTTGCAGGGTTCAGGACTCTGCGCTGGTTCCCTGATATACACGATCACACCCAGCACATATGGGCCCACCCCATGGTTGTATAGGGGTAGGCATTAGTGGTCCATCTGCCCTGGGGTGGGATGGTGGGAGCTTTTGGGCGTTCCTGTAAAGCATGCTTGCTTGCCCCCCCCCCCCATCACCTGTTGCCTCTTTCCCCAGTAAATTCCTTCCACCCTTTTTGGGCGGGTGGATGGGACAACATGTTGTGTCGGCACATCCGCTACTCTATACTCACTATTAAACAGTTGTGCACAAAGTGATGTCATGGTGCCTGAAGTGGGAGGGGATCGCCATCATTTTGGGAAGTTGTTAATTTCCCCACATCCTGTTTGCTGCACATGGCTTACATGCTATTGGCCCCATTTTGGCTGCACTAGAATAGGCTCCTCTTTGCATATTGGGTGCTGTGCTGGCAGCTCTTAAATCCTCATTTGCACTTTGATCTTTGGATCGCTCCACTCCATCAGAGAATGAGGCATATTGCAATGGCTTTCTTCACTAGTTTTCATTTTGTGGTATTATATTAGAAGAAAAGTATGGGGTTTGCAAAAAAAGAAAACCTTATGCTGCATCTGTCCATCACCACCTCTACGCTGAGAACTGAGCGATCAAAGACTGCTAATCGCTCAGTTCTCCCCTCCTCTCTGAGCTCTCTGCCCCTCCAGCACTCATTAGAGCACTGGGCTGGGGGGGGGGGCAGATGGCTCAGTCCCCCAGCAGTGCAGCTGAGAGGATGAGGCCTTTTGATGAATCCTGACGGCAAAGTCAGGATTTTTCCCCAGCCTGGGCTGGCTGAGTTACATCAGCAGACAGTGGGTTTTAGCCCGCTGTTGACTGAAAACAGATCATAGGAGTGTAGAACGAGCTTCAATACTGTGATGCATAGGAGAAGTAGAGCCAAAAAGCTTTGACCGATCCCTGTGCGGTCTACCTATTGTGGGTAACCTGTGTGGGGTTGTCACTGACTCCGAGACCTCTGTATTTTTAATATTGGCGTGAATGAGTAAATATGTATTGCAATGAACTGATGGACACAGTATGTAAGTGTGTATATACAGTATGTAATATCTACTGTGATCCTCTATTGGGCGTCCATCCATCTTTTATGACATCATGTTATTTCATCCACTTTGTATCTGTAGTTACTTGCTGAATATTCAGTGGATCAGTGATATTTGTATTGTTTTTTGTTGTAATAGTGGTTTATTTTGATGGATGGGTGTACACATCAGTGATCTACAGGGTTACAGTGTGAAATCAAGTATATTTTGTTTATGTATTGTGAGATCATTAACGCTTCATCTTTGACTCAATGCATAATTATCAGCCCTTGCACTACTTTTGATCATTTTTATGGTCTTTGCAATAAAGTTTGTAAAAAATCTTTTATGATTTTTGTTCTTATGTCTTTTTTGGGTGCTTAAAAAAGTCCTCTATACTTACTCTAAAAAAAGTTTATACGATTGCTTTAGATGTGGCACACCAAGTTGAAATAGATCCTGTAGCCTTTCTGTTTTCTGTACAACCACAGTACCCATACATGGATGAAAATTTGGCCTGTTCAGAAAGGAAGAATTTTGATCCATGTAAGTTTTCTGTGACATACAGTTGTGGTCATAAGTTTACATACCCTGGCAGAATTTATAATTTCTTGGCCATTTTTCAGAGAATATGAATGAGAACACAAAAACTTTTCTTTCACTCATGATTAGTGTTTGGCTGAAGCCATTTATTATCAATTAACTGTGATTACTCTTTTTAAATCATAATGACAATAGAAACTACCCAAATGTCCATGATCAAAAGTTTACATACCCTGGTGATTTTGACCTGATAACATGTACACAAGTTGACACAAAGGGGTTTGAATGGCTATTAAAGGTAACCAACCTCACATGTGATCTGTTTGCTTGTAATTAGTGTGTGTGTATAAAAGGTCAATGAGTTTCTGGACTCCTGACATCTCCTTGCATCTTTCATCCAGAGCTGTACTGACGTTTCTGGATTCTGAGCCATGGGAAAAGCAAAAGATTTGTCAAAGGATCTGTGGGAAAAGGCAGTTGAACTGTATAAAACAGGAAAGGGATATAAAAAGATATCCAAAGAATTGAGAATGCCAATCAGCAGTGTTCAAACTCTAATCAAGAAGTGGAAAATTAGGGGTTCTGTTGAAACCAAACCACGGTCAGTTAGACCAACTGAAATTTCAGGCACAACTGCCTGGAAAATTGTTCAGGATGCAAAGAAAAACCCACAAATTACTTCACGATTCTCTGAAAACATGTGGTGTGGCTGTTTCAAGATGCACAATGAACAAAGATGGGCTGCATGGTCAAGTCACCAGAAGAAAGCCATTACTACGCAAATGCTACAAAGTATCCCGCTTAAAATATGCCAAACAGCACAGAGACAAGCCTCAAACCTTCTGGCACAAAGTCATTTGGAGTGATGAGACCAAAATTTAGCTTTTTGGTCACAACCATAAACCCTACATTTGTAGATGAGTCAACAAGGCCTGTAAAACACAGAGGTGGATCGCTGATGTTTTGGGGATGTGTGAGCTACAAAGGCACAGGAAATTTGGTCAAAATTAATGGCAAGATGAATGCATTATTTTATAAAAAAATACTGGAGGAACATTTGCATTCATCAGCCAGGGATGTACTGCGCATGGGATGTACTTGGAAATTCCAACATGACAATGATCCAAAACACAAGGCCAAGTCGACCTGTCATTGGCTACAGCACAAAAAATTGAAGGTTCTGAAATGGCCAACTCAGTCTCCCAGTGGAGGCTCGCCCATAAGGACTGCTGGGGCAGTGCCCCACCAAAAAAATAAGTAAGAAATAAAAATTAACTATAATTATTAACCAACAGCAGCACAACTATAGAGAAACTCCAAAGAAAAAAAAATCTTTGGAATTTTTTTCTAGCTGTGCTGCTGTTGCTAATTGCTGGAATAGACAGATTAGATAAGAAAGAGAAGTGTAATCTACCCAGCAACAGGGCAGACGTCCCAAATCTCATTAAAAAACCCTATCTAGGACACAGTAAAATGAATTCTCCACCCTCATTGGCTGCTGGTTCTGGGGCGTCTAAATCTACTGACCTTAAACTGCCTAGTCCGTTTGGTCCCTGCCTGGGGGGGGGGCAAGATTTTCTCTGCCTGCAGTTACACATTCTGGCCAGCTGCCCAGCCATGTCCCCCCCCCCTCCACAAGTCGCACTCCGACACTAGGTCTCTACCTCCAGCAGTGTTTCCCCTCTCCACCAGGGACCCTTCCCCCACCCACCATCCTGTGCAGAGCAGAGAAGGAGGACATGAGAGATTGCTCAATGGAGGAGAGGACAGGGAGCAGCAGATCTCTTGCCTGGATGGATCATCATGGATGACTACAGCTTGAGGAATGGGAAGCTCAGAGGGACAATCAGATCCAAGCAGAGCTGTGTCTGCAAGGTAAGATCTCTGAGCACAGATGACAGGGAGCTCCCAGCAATACAGAGGCAGTGATTAGTCTGCATCCATAGATAACAGATAAGGCTGAACAGGCCCCTTCCAAAGCTCAGCAGCAGGATAAGAACTGTGAGCCGGTGTGTAAATCACAGGGAGTTCTCAGGGATACACAGGCAGTAATCTGCAATTAGTCTGCTGACATTGGGGAACCACAGAGCTCAGCAGCACCACACACCCTCTTCATAGTTTACTGTTTAACAGGCAGCTTCAACCAAAACAGCAACAACTCCACTCCTGGTGACTTCTTCATCCCTGCATTCAATGCATTGTAGGTGATGATTCATGACTTACAATGCAGGGACAAATAAGTCACCTGGAGTGGTGTTGCTGTGTTGGTTGAAGCTGCCGGTTTTCATGGAGCATTGCTCAGCCTCTGTGCATCTCAGCATCAAACATCAGAACAAGAGGAATGTCTACTCATGACAATTCCTCTACAATAACTGCTTTCCAATGAATGCCATCTTAAAGTGCCTGATTTTATAATTACATTTTGAACTTTTTTTGACAGACAATGAAGATGTATGTTAGTGAAGCTGGTCAGTTCCAAAAACCAGGGGCATTTCTATGGCTCACCATGTGTCAGGGGTTAGTGGAGGATTTCCAGCATTCCTATTACAAAATAAGGAATTAGGATGGAGCTTGATGGCACAGCACATACATGAAAACCCACATAATACCAGTCTGTGCTCGGTTCCTGTGCAGACCTCACAGCTAATGTAGTTCTTTACCTTTGGGATTGAATGGATGAATGAGCCAGCAATATTTTACTGAGAATTAAGACTGACAGCCGAGTTATACTGTACATTGAGTGGGTGGAGTCTATTAGGGGTGTGGCTTCTAGGAAGTGGGAGGGACCAAAAAGGAAGGGCGGGGTCTAGCGCCCCACCATCTTAAAACTTCACCAGCCGCCACTGCAGTCTCCTGACCTTAATATCATTGAGCCACTCTGGGGAGATCTCAAACGTGCAGTTCATGCAAGACAGCCCAAGAATTTCCAGGAACTGGAGGCTTTTTTCCAAGAGGAATGGGCAGCTTTACCATCTGAGAAGATAAAGAGCCTCATCCACAAATACCACAAAAGACTTCAAGATGTCATTGATGTTAAAGGGGGCAATACACGGTTTTAAGAACTGGGGTATGTAAACTTTTGATCAGGGTCATTTGGGTAGTTTTTGTTGTCATTATGATTTAAAAGGAGTAAACACAGTTGATTGATAATAAATGGCTTCAGCCAAACACTAACCACGAGTAAAAGAAATGTTTTTGTAGTTCTCATTCATATTCTCTGAAAAATGGCCAAGAAATCATAAATTCTGCCAGGGTATGTAAACTTATGAGCACAACTGTACTTGTTTAGCACAATGACTCAAAAAGCATCAATGCCACAGGATCAGCAAAACAACCAGGCTAGTATTTTCATAGGGAGATCAACAATGGCAACTGAAAAGCTCACTTAGCACAGGTTCCCTTTAGGATCTATTCATGTTTGTTTGTTTTTTCTGCAATAAAACACACACACTTTACTGCCTAAAAAGTCCATTCGTTCTTATGATTCTCATCCGTGTGCTATAATTAAATGCGTTTTTAAACAATAAGGTTGCATTCACTTTAACACATGTAAAGTATTGCATGGGGTACAATGCACACATGTGATGCGATTGAAGCCATATCTTTCAAGTGATTACATTACAAGTAGATTAAAGAATAACTCCAAACAGTTTGAATCATATTAATACATCAAAGGTGCATCAAAACAAAATGTGTGCCCAGTTCATTTAACTTGAAACACAGCCACACACCCTAAATGTGCATTGCCCCAAACTTAAGGATTTTTGGGAGTCTCTAAGAACTATTATTCTTAAATTAGATTAAATGGCTATAGACCTGGACACTAACACGTGGCTTATCCCTCCATGTTACACCTCTCTTCATGAAAGGAGACAAAAAAATCATGCTGATCCATTTCATCAATGTCGCCAGTGTGCCGGGAGCACACTCCACCACCAACAATATGTCAATGGTTCATACAAGTCAACAATCAAATGCACATAGATGATCTAACCTGGTCACTTCAGCATCAAGAGGAAATATTCAGAAACACCTGGTATAATTGGATCACCTTTATGTCCAAACCAGAGTACTGGACCTACAAATCTAACCACATAGCTATGCTCAGCTAGAGGACATCAGACATGTCTTGCCCTTTCAGAGCGCTTGGAACCCTGAACTCTGCCTTTACTACCCACATTCCATTACCACACTCCCATACCTCCCCCCTTCTTACCTCACCTTACTCCCCTTTCCAAGCAATACTTCATTTGCTACTCATGCAAGCCCCCCCTGGAGGGCTTTGTTTTAAGGTAAGTATTTCTTTAGAAGCTTTTCTACCGCTTTTCTACAAACAAGTGGTGGTGAGAACATGATTTTGACATTATGTCTACATACATGTGTTTTCCTTTAACCACTTCAGCCCCGGAAGGATTTACCCCCTTCCTGACACGAGAACTTTTTGCGATTCGGCACTGCGACGCTTTAACTGACAAATGCGCCGTCGTGTGATGTTGTACCCAAACAAAATTGATGTCCTTTTTTTCCCACAAATAGAGCTTTCTTTTGGTGGCATTTGATCACCTCTGCGAAAGAGCGAAAATTTTGAAAAAACCCAATATTAGTTACTTTTTGCTATAATACATATCCAAAATAAATATATAAAAAAGAACTAATTTAACTTTTGATTTAAAAAATTGCAATAAGCGTATATTGATTGGTTTACACAAAAGTTATAGTGTCTACAAACCATGAGAATTGATTTATGGGGTTTTTATTTATTTATTTATTTTACTAGTTATGGCGGTGATCTGCAATTTTTAGTGGGACTGCAATATTGCTGCGGACATATAGGACACTTCTGACACTTTTTTGGGACCAATGACATTTATACAGCGATCAGAGCTAAAGATAGCCACTGATTACTGTGTGAATGTCATTGGCAGGGAAGGGGTTAACACTAGGGGGTGATCAAAGGGTTAACTGTGTTCCCTGCTAGGTGTTTCTAACTGTGTGGGGGCTGGGCTGGTTGGGGCAGAAGAGCGATCGCTGCTCTCATATACTGGGAACATACGATCACTCTCCTCTCCCCTGTCAGAACGGGGATCTGCTTGTTTACATACATGGATCCCCGTTCTGTCACTGCCATAGAGCGATCGCGGGTGGCTGGCGGACATCGATTCCGCCCCACCCTCTGATTGGCTCCCCCCGCTAGCGTGTGAGCGCACGAGCGCGCCTCCTCCAGTGCGCACGCACCCACAATACTTGCTCCTGCGGCTGCCGTCAGGTGACGGTGGTTTGAGCAGGAGAGCCATGTTGCCGCCATCAATTCACGGCGGACGGTCGGCAACTGGTTAAAGGACAAGTTACCCTTTTAGAAAAAGAAAAATAATAAATGAACATTTTTTTTGCAGGTAAAAAAATGTGCATTTATTATTTTTTTCTTTTGGAGCCTGTAAAGCATTGCACCAGCAATTAGAAGATCGCTGTTGCCATGCAGGTCTCTGTAATGAGTAGAGAACCTATTATCCTTAATTATTTCATATTGTTGTATAAAGAAAATGCTGCTTTAATATTAGTAAGAAGTTTATGCTGACAAGGTTTTTCTTTCCTTGGCATTCAAGCACATCCTGTCCTTTAACTCACCTGACCTTGTCATTAACCCTGTCTGACCCTGTAGGGTCACTTCTGAGAAATCACGTCATTACACGCTATCTCATCCGGCAGAATACATCCTGTGATGTAATTTTCTACGTCATTACATCCTATCTCTTCCTGCAGATATCCTGATATATAGATTGAACATCTGTAACCTTAAAAATGAGTAATTACATTCTAATATGTTATGTTATTCTTGAATTAATGACATAATGTATAGATAACTGCTGACAAGACAATTTTTTCTTTGTGTAATATACGCCTCCCATTGTATTAAGTATGTTACCCTCCGCATATAATGTGTTTCTTTTTTAACAGAACAGTCGTCAATAGATATGTAATACAGTAATTAAGTTCTTATTGTATTGTATAATCTTACATTAATGAGTAAAAATTCCAATGTCTACAAGTTAGATATATAGTCCTATAGACGTCCTTCTCTATCCTACATTACTGCATCTTTTAATGTAGTGTCCTACATAAGACGGCCTACTCTATCGCACATTACTGCACTAAAGAGTCTTCACTGGGATGTCCCAGTCTGTCCCAATTACTGTTCCAGTCCACTCAATTTCCTGTCCTACACGAACTTACGGTTCCTTTCTTTTTGGAACAGTCGTAT
>BLSH010364363.1:2146325-2159101 GCA_018402905.1 Glandirana rugosa | reverse complement strand
AGGATGTATTCTCTGTATTGCACCGACAGATCAGTACAGTGTTCTAAATAAAACGAAACAGCCTGTTGGGCAAGATCATGGGGAATCCAAGAATAGAGACTTGCGACATCACATGTCACCCAAGATTAATCAGATTCCCATTTGAAATCTTTCAAAATATTTAGGAGATGCATAGTGTCTCTGAAATGACTGGAAAGCAGCTGGACCAACGGTTGTAATTGTCCATCCAGCCACTGTCCCAATCTCTCATTTAGGGAGTTAATGCCCAATATGATTGGGTGACCATGTAAGGGGTTTAACCCCTCATGCCTTTTTGGTATGTGAAAAAAGGTGGAGAGAGTGGAGTACTCTAACCCCCTTATTGATTAATCCCGCAAGAACTGACTTATACTTTTTAGTGGGGTCACCCCTAAGCCTGATGTAAGTGTCTGTATCTGACAATTGGCGAGTAGCCTCCTCCATATATGTATCCTTATTCATGACTACTATCAATCTGCACTTATCCGAGTTGCGAATAATGATCGAGTCATCTGTTCCAAGATTCTGTAGGCATGTCCTCTCATCTTTTGTTAAGTTATCTCACCAATTGGTAGTGCTCTCCATTGCCTGTTGCACTAAAGCTGTCAGGTCCCGTTCCACCATTTTTTGAAACTTAGTCATATCTGGAGTACAAGAATTCACAGGGTAGAACTCGGTCCTGACTTTCAGCACAACCGATTTGGCCATGGCCGTATGAGTGCCCACGGTATTGGGGGGATTGCTACAAGACATAAGTTCTTCTAAGTCCCTTACTGCACAATCTTCCCTAAATGTGAGCCCACTCTCTTCTCTCTCTACATTTGGAGATGCATCTGCACACTCCTCAGAATACTCAGCCCGATTCAGATGAAAAATAACACTTTTTAATTGTAAGGTTCCTAATAAATTTGTTTCCAATAAGTTCAAATGTCTTTGGGGACAAAAGTTTAAGCCCTAGGGCAACAGTGACACGTAAGCTCCCTGCCAGATACATTTAGCACATTAAAATAGTAATTTATAACTTGCGTGGTGGCCTGAGGGAAGGATATCTCTTCTGATCCTCGATTCCCACTTCTGCCACGTCCCTGGCGTGTTCTTTTACGTCTCAGTTGCGACCCTCCTTCCGGGTTTTACGGTGATGACCACCATTTTTCTGATGCTGTGGCTGGTTTGGATCTTGCTTGAGCCCCCTTCAACGAGGAGTGTGGAGGTGATTGATCTGAATCTGTAGCTGCTAGAGTGTCCTCCCAAAACTCCACCTCTGTATCCGAAAAACCGACACGCTTGACTGCTCCACCAGCCGCCTGGGATGTTGTGCTCCAATGGCGTCTGCGTTTCCATAAATAGACATGATTGGTTTTATAGTCTATTTTGTCTCGCAACATTTTGTCTTTTTCTCCAGACATAATATCTTTTTATAGACGATTTAGCTTCTCATTCAGCCGTAAATCAAGGTCAGCAAACTGTGTAACACTCTGCAACGGCTTCAGGGCTTCCTGTAGTTCCACAATCTCTCCTTGTAGTACCTCCATCTCCTTCTTTTTTGACATGATAATTATGTCTATGAGAGCCAAGGAACTGGAACAGAGTGTATCCGTCCATAGTTTTTTAAGAGAATCATCAAATAGCTCAAATGTTAGAAACTTTTTCTCCCTCAATCCCCGCAGTATATGTTCCATAGAGCAATACTCGGAGAGAGGGCTGGAATGCCAGTATGCTCAAATATCTTTAGACATACATCTCTCAAGCCTTCGAAAGAGAGTACCCACTGAGCCCGTGTCTTTATCACTTTTGCTGTTCAAAGTCTCACTGGCGTTGATTCTCAATGGGTTGTCTCCTACCAGCCGGAAAGTGCGACTAGCGTCCTGTGATGTATTGTTATCCGATGTTAACAGTCTTTAATTAATCCAAAGAGATGGGCTGCACTCCCCGAGCTGGCTTGCTGCAAATCTAATGAAGTAATCCATAAAAGCTGGCTGCTCCAGGTGAGATGGATAGAACCCGATGAACCTCTGTGGGTGCTGACCCCGGCTCGCTTCCGCATACAATGAAGAAAAGAAATGGTCGCACACCACTGTGGGGTCCAAAGCACTCAGGTACTCTAATGGGCTGCAGATAGGTACGCAGGTACTCTGATGGGTTGGAGCCAGGTACTCAGGTAAACTGATGGGCTGCAAATAGGTACTCGGGTACTCTGATGGGCTGCAGATAGGTAATTGTGTACTCTGATGGGCTGCAGATAGGTACTCGGGTACTCTAATATGCTACAGATAGGTACTCGGGTACTCTAATGGGCTGGAGACAGGTACTCTGGTATTCTAATGGTCTCCAGATAGGTACTCGGGTATTCTGGACTGGAGATAGGTACTTGGGTACTGTGGGCTGGAGACAGGTACTCGTGTACTCTGATGGGCTGCAGATAGGTACTCAGGTACTCTGATGGGCTGAGGAAAGGTACTCAGGTACTCTGGTGGGCTGCAGATAGGTACTCTGGGCTGAAGACAGGTACTAGGGTACTCTGATGGTCTGCAGATAGGTACTAAGGTACTCTGGGTTAGGGACAGGTACTCGGATACTCTGATGGTCTGTAGATAGGTACTCAGGTACTCTGGGCTGGTGACAGGTACTTGGGCACTCTGATGGGCTGGTGACAGGCATGGGCGTCCGCAGGTAGGGGCAAGGGGCAGTTGCCCCCCCTGGGAATCTGGGGTTCCCCACTAGGTCCTTATCCTCTTGAGCCATGTATGCAGTTTCTGACAGTCTCTTGGGCTATGTCTGCAGTCTCTGATTATCTCTTATGCTATGTCCGCAGTCTCTGACCTTCTCCTGTAGTATGTCTGCAGTCTCTGACCGTCTCCTGTACTATGTCTGCAGTCTCTGACCGTCTCTTGTATCATGTCTGCAGTCTCTGACCATCTCCTGTACCATGTCTGCAGTCTCTGACCGTCTCCTGTACCATGTCTGTGGTCTCTGACCATCTCTTGTACCATGTCTGCAGTCTCTGACCGTCTCTTGTATCATGTCTGTAGTCTCTGACCATCTCCTTCACTATGTCTGCAGTCTCTGACTGTCTTCTGTACAATGTCTGCCGTCTCTGACGTCTCCTGTACGATGTCTGCAGTCTCTAATCGTCTCCTGTACGATGTCTGCAGTCTCTGACTGTTTCCTGTACAATGACTGCGGTCTCTGACCGCGATAATGTGATAATGACATTGTCAAAAAAGGGCAGAGCATGGGTGAGCTTAAAAGGATGCCCCTCCATGAAAAAACTTCTGCGGACGCCCATGGTGACAGGTACTCGGGTACTC
The DNA here is from genome assembly GCA_018402905.1 of Glandirana rugosa. NCBI lineage: Eukaryota > Metazoa > Chordata > Amphibia > Anura > Ranidae > Glandirana > Glandirana rugosa. The sequence continues at coordinate 2,155,775 of BLSH010364363.1, read as the reverse complement.
TAAGGGCTTGTGACAGGTACTTGGGTAATCAGTTGGTCTGCAGATAGGTACTCAGGTACTCTGAGCTGTGGACGGCTACTCGGGTACTCTGAGGGGTTGTGACAGGTACTCGGGTACTCTGATGGGCTGGTAACAGGTACTCTGATGGGCTGGTGACAGGTATTCTGATGGGCTGGTGACAAATTCTCTTTGTTACTGGGGGTAATCAGTGCCATTTGGTGTACACTGTGATCGGTAGCTAGCTGTTACTGCAATCTCCTCCTCACACACGATTGGTGTGTGAGGAGGAGAACCCAGTAACAGCTGATCAGGGATGGGCTGTGTCAGAGTGACATGCCTCATCCTCGATCGCTGCTCTGCGTGCTCCTAAGGTCATGCACGAGCTGCGCGCTAGAGGACAGTGCTTGTGACTAGCTGTGATTAACACAAAACTGGTCATGTGTTAAAGAGCCATTTTTACTGGCTCTTTAAACTGATCAGGGATGGGCTGTGTCCTGAAGGACATGCCTCATCCCCGATCGGCTTGCCTCATGCCACCGGGGGTGCACGAGAACGGCGGGAATGGGCGGACATCATATGACGTCCATCCCGAGGGAGGAGATGTTCCTGTCGGCGTCATTTGACTATGGCCTGGTATGGAAGTGGTTAAATTCATTTTTTTTCATTAATTTACACTCAGTACCTCATAATGACAAAGTGAAAATATTTTAGAAGTGTCTGTGAATTTATTAAAAAGAAAAAAAAAAACAAAATAATTTGTACTTAAGTATTCAGATTCTTTACTCAGTACTTTGTTAAAGCACCTTTGGCAGCAATTACAGCCTCAAGTCATTTTGTCATAAAGCAACATTTGCACACCTGAATTTGGAGATTTTCTGCCATTTTTCTTTGCAAATCCTCTCAAGCTGAGTCAGGTTGGATGGGGAACATCAGTGGACAGCCATTTTCAGGTCTCTCAAGAGATGTCGAAAGGGTTGGAGTCTCAGCTCTGGCTGGGCCACTCTAGGTTACTCTCAGAGTTGTCCCTAAGCCACCCCTGTGTTGTCTTGGTTGTGTGCTTATGTTGGAAGGTAAGGCCCAGACTGAGGTCCTGAGCGCTGTGGAACAGGTTTTCATTGAGGATATCTCTGTACTTTGCTCCATTCAGCTTTCTATGAATCCTGACCAGTCCCTGCTGCTGAAAATCACCCCTACAGAATGATGCTGCCACCACCATGCTTTACTGTTGGAATGGTATTGGGCAGGTGATGAGTGGTGCCTAGGTTCCTCCAGACATAATGGATTGATTTACTTAACCTGGAGAGTGCAAAATCTGGTGCAGCTCTGCATTGAAACCAATCAGCTTCCAGGTTTTATTGTCAAAGCTTAATTGAACAAGCTGAGGTTTGAAGCTAATAGGCTACCATGCTCAGCTGCACCAGATTTTGCACTCTCCAGGCTTAGTAAATCCACCCCAATGTGTAGAATCAAGGCCAAACAGTTCAATCTGCCTTCATCAGACCAGAGAATCTTGTTCCTCACAGTCTGAGAGTCCTTCAGGTGTTTTTTTTGCAAACTACAAGTGTGCTTTCATGTGTTTTGCACTGAGGAGAGGCTTCTGTCTTGCCACTCTGCCATAAAGCCCCAATTGGCGGAGGGCTGCAGTGATGGTTGTCCTTCTTGAACTTTGTTCCATCTCCACATAGGATCTCTGGAGCTCAGTCAGAGTGAGCATATGGTTCTTGGTCACCTCTCTTGCTAAGGCCCTTCTCCCCGATTGCTCAGTTTGATGGGTGACCAACTCCTGGAAGAGTCCTGGTTAAGCCAAACTTCTATATTTGTCTTGCAATAATTCTGTCTCTGAGCCTGTCTCTGAGCTCTGCAGGCAGTTGCTTTAACGTAATGGCTTTTGCTCTGATACAGTATTCATTGTCAGCTGCGAGGCCTTTTATAGAGTAGTGTGTGTATTTCCAAATCATGTCCAATCAATTTAACTTACCACAGGTGTACTCCAATCAAGATGTAGAAACATCTCAGCAACGATCAAGACACATGGGAGGAACCTGAGCTAAATTTCAAGTGTTGTTGTAAAAATTCTACAAATATTGTCAAAATGAGCAGCGCTTATACACTAACCAAATGCTAGTGTACACTAAGATAAACAGTATAAAAACAATAATTATAATAAAAAAAACTGTACATTATATCTAAATAAGCAGCATAGATGCACTGGCAAGATGTTAGTATTCACTACGTGTATGCTTTAATACAAAACCATATGTGATTCATAATGGTCATACACTAATAGTCCCCCAAGTGTGTATTCACACGATTTTTAAATAACAACGGTGAAAACAATAGTCTGCTGATTAATTGATTGGAGGTTCACTTGCATCTGTGGTGTGGTGCCTTTGTTTTGCATTTCTAAAATGCTGTTTTCACTTTGTCATTATGGGGTTTTGAGTGTAGATTAATGGGCGGGGGGGGGGGGGGGGCGTAGTATCAGGCTGCAAAATTTAAAAAAAATGAAAAAAGTGAATGGGCTCTGAATACTTTATGAATAAATACTGTCACTATAGTGACACTTTTGTGCTCTGGGAGGGTGATCTGGGCGATAGTGATTAGTGGGGAAATTCGTCATCGGACACTGAAAGTGACAACAGTGACGATTCTGAACTCAGTAATGTGCGAACTTGGTGCTCTATTGACTGTGGTAGGGATCAGGCAGCCCCCAAGATTCCCATTTACTGGAGCACCTCTTATGAAAGTAGACATTGAACACGACAACCCCTTGGCATACTTAAAATTATTTCTGACCAATTAGGTTATTGAAAAAATATTTACTGAGACAAACCAAGAGCAACAATTAGCTACTTTGCATCGGAAGTTTCCAAGAAGCAGAAAGTGGGAACCAGTGACCAAGGATGACATTTTGGAAATTTCTGGGCCTAATAATACTTCAGGGAGTGGTGGGGAAACCCCTGCAGAAGTGGTAGTGGATTGGTGATAAATTACTTGCCATTCCATTCTTTGGCACAGTAATGTCAGAGTACAGATTTTCCCTGATCATTAAATTTTTAAACTTTGAAAGCAACGAAGAATTTGATGAAACATCCTGCACCAAAACTAAAGAAAATTTGGGAAGTATCTCAAACGATTCTAAAGAATTTCCAACTCAGCTATGTGGCAGAAAGATATATCAGCATAGATGAAAGTCTAATGGCCTACAAGGGAAGGCTCAGCTGGGTATAATACATTGCATCAAAGAGAGCACAATTTGGAGTAAAATCCTACATGCTATGCGAATCGTCAACTGGCTACATTTGGAATTCAGTCACATACATTGCAAAAGGAACAAAGTTCAATCGAAAATACAGCAACTATGGAATGGCAACATCTTCTGTTCTTTCACTCATTGAGCCATTGCTAAATCAGGGCTATTGCGTAACAACCGACAACTTTTATATGTCTCCTGAACTTTATGAGTTTCTTCTGTAAAACAAAACAGATGCCTATGAAACCGTTAAACGGCACAACATGCCACCAATGTTTGGCAATAAGAAGCTGAAGACTGGAGAAATGGTTGCCTGGCAGAAAGGCAAAATATTGGCACTGCCATGGTGTTACAAGAAAGATGTGTGCCTAATGAGTACAGTTCATAATACCTCCCCTGTTATGGTACACACAAAAGGTAGAAAAGAAGCCATGAAGCCACAAGTAGTGTTAGACTACAAAACACCATGGGAGGTTTCGACAGAGCCAACCAAGCAATGACATTCTACCCAGCAATGAGGAAACAGCATAAGAAGTACTACAAGAAGATCTTCAGGCATCTTCTTGAGCAATGCTTGTGGAATGCCTACATTCTGCTAAACAAAAAAGAGTGACAAGCCTGTGATTCATTCTAACTTAATTTGGAAAGTTGCCGAACGTATCTTTGTGAACCCCCAAACACCATCAATGGCTGTGAATAGAGCTGGATGTCATACTGTTGGCGCTGTCAACCCGGAACACCTGACACCTACAAGGATGTGTGTGGTTTGTTGCTCAAAGCGAGATTACATTGGAAAGAAAATCAGATAGGAAACCAGGTTCCATTGTCATGATTGTGCTGTCCCATGTTTCAAAATTTTTCATACCCGTGATGTTTACTAAACCAATATGCAGTGTCAAGTAATATTGCACCCTTGTTTGGACAAATTTCAGTGTTTTTGATTTGATTAAACTATTGAATTAAATTTATTATTATTATATTATTATTTTTTATTATTTTTTATTATATTATAATTTATGATTTTGTGTTTCAAACTTTATCTTACCCGGGATGTCTACTAGACTCTTGTTTGGACAGATTTAAGTGAGTTATTCCGAAGAATTACAGGCCTACAATATAAAACAAACTTCCATGCAAAACAATGTACCGCTTTGACATTCAAAAATACTGACATAATCATACCGCCAGAGAAGTTAATACCATAGCACATTTAAAAATCAAATTGTGAAATGTATACAGTGTGCCACACTGAGGTCTACAGCTGAAGTCCCAGTCGAGACACTATCTGCATGTAATTTGCATGTCCTCATTGAGCTTGCATGGCTTTTCTCTTAACACTCCCATATCCTCCCACACTCCAGAGACATGCTGGAAAATTAGCTCCTGTCTAAAATTGGCCCTAATATAATATTCTACTAAGTGTGCCCAAGGTGGCTGCCTCACCATCTGTCCCAGCAGCAGATAAAGTGCTGTAGGTCCCCATAGAAATAGGTGCTATAGAAATATAAATTAATAAAAATAATAAGCAATGTGTTCTTACATCTGTGATTGCTGTTATAAGCTTCAATAGCAGGTTGTTAGAATTTTAGGAACAACCAAGTTATAAGTTATAACAGTCCACTATGTGATCATAAAACATGCTTTTTCGACATATAACGGTATATTTAGAACATAACAAAAATAATTAAAATGATTCACATTTGGTGTTGATGTCTTTCCCTGTGTCAAACATCTTAGTTATATCTCTTACATTCCAAGATACTATATGCATTGCTGTTCTAAAGACATCATAGGTGTCCACTCTCTATAAACTGCTGAAATTGAGATGTTCTGCACTAGATTAAACTACTTCCAATCTTGAAAATGAATGTAGAAAACAAATAATATGTTTGTTTCCTGACTGGTAACTCATCTGTCAATGCTTGTACAGGCAAGGGAGGAAACTTCTTTAATAAGACTCCAGTTGAATTAACAATGCATTCAATACAGTGATAAGCAGTTCTTAGATCTGCTATTCTGGCAACAGGTAACTTGGCTTACAACAGTACAAATAATTCCAAAAATGGTAAATACATGTTTGTTGCTTTATTTATATGCCATCTGTTATTCAAAGTATGTTTTTATCAAAAAGGAGGAGTTTATTTTTAATGGTTAGGCCAGTACTCAGGTTTGCAATCAATATCTGCATGAACTGTAAAATAAATGAAATTCACATGCATTAATAATTATAAAAGTATTTATTTGCTTACCTGGAATACTTTTGCCAAATTGTCAAACAAGGCTTGGCCAGCACTGACTTTATGTTTGACGCCTCTGACTGTTCCATTTTTACTCAGTATATTCACTCGTTTTGTTGCAAATCCCCTGTCCTTAGTGGCTCTTGCTAGAACTAACAAATCATCTGGCTCATTTTCACTTTCATCAAATTCTGAACCTAAAAATCCATTATGGTGCCCATCTGTCTCGCTTGGTATGCTATTCTGGTCAGTCTCCGAGCTGCTGGCACATTCAGAATCCACAGAATCCCCATCCGTGTAGACCTCTTTCAACACTCTCCCACTATGGGATGACGCTATCCTGAACCTGACTTTCCTTGGTTGCCTGTCCCCTTCCGAATTCATGTCCATGTTTAGCAAATCTCCATCCATGGGTAAAAGCAAAACATTGTCCAGGGCCAGAGTGTCACCTTGTTTCTTGGTCTCCTATACTATTGCCACTAATGACAACAGCACCCATAAGGAAATAAAGTCTACTAAGGAAATGTCTAGCTTACTCTGAAACTGCAATAAATAATGAATTCCTGTGTGCTATGGTTACCCTTAAGCTAAAACCTGTAAATTAATATGGCCAATTAATAATGTATGAACTCTTGTGTACTTTCACGGCAGATAGGGTAAAGGGAAGCAAGCAACACTTAGAAAAATATATACTAAGTTGAGTAAACAGAAAGAATTATGAAACTGCAGGAGACAGTCGACTTTGTAACTTGATCACAACTAAGTATGCTGTACTATATAACAAAAACCTTAAGCACATTGTGACAAGCAGAGAGAACAATATTACATTTTTTTCTGATTTTACCAACATGAAAATGTATTTTATTTGTTCATATCTACTTAAACCTTCAACTCTGATGAAAAGAGGAATATTTACACAGTAGCATTGTAATACTACATGAAAAAAGTAGCAAATTAGTTTTACAAATGGTTGTTATAATAGTAGTACAAGTAGTAGTAATAGTATGAATGGCGATGGATGGGGGGGGGGGGCAGGGGCTAGTATGGGGAGTGATCTGAGTGGTGGGGGGAACAAATCTGGATCCCCCCAAGCCCCATGTAGCACCTGAACCTGGAGCAGCAGAAGAGGGATTCCGGCTAATGATGGTAGCTGCGGGGGATGCCATCAGGGGGGTACAGAGATCGGGTTAAGGGGGGGTTGCCCGAGCCTGGTGACAGCTGGCAGGAGGGGAGTAGGAGGGGGAGAGGGGGAATCCGAGGACAGGTGATTGGTTGTTAAGGAAGCAGCGGCCCCGTTCCTTAACAACCAATAAACAGGCATTTTTCCTTTACATTTCAGTTATTAGTGGGGAACTGAAAGAACAGAGACAGAAGGTATCGGTTTCTGGTATTGGGGCATTTTTCACGAGTACCGATACTCTGAAAATGCCCAGTATCGGTACCGATACCGATACTAGTATTGGTGCAATCCTACTAGTAGTAGTAGTTTGTGTTGCAAAACAAACATAAATGAATATAATCATTTTATTAGCCTTCCATTAATAGCCTACCAGCATATTAACACCATAAAATTATTAACAACTGTATGTGACCCTTAAGGAGCTTACATAAACTAAGCACATACAGTAATTTTATCAACATATTTTTTTGGATTGTGAAGGGGAATTGAAGCAGCTGGTGGAAACCCTCCAAAACATGGGGTGCCTATGCAGACTCCATGAGACATATGTCCCTGGTAGCACTGGCATATAAACCTGGCACCTAGAACTGCAAGTAGTGGAGGCCACTCATAAGGGGTGCAGGGGAGCCACCCCCCTAATCCATGCGCCTGGCCCATATTCTCCATGCAGGAAGGACACCAGAAGCATGGATTTCAATGGGTTTTTTTTTAAGCACATGATTAGAGCCTGAGGCTCTTATTGGCTTCAAAAAGGGTGGGCATGGGGTGCAGAGCACTGCGCCCCGAGCCCACCCACTTGTGTGAAATTAGCAAATTAATATTCGCTAATGTCTTTTCCTAAAACCCGATTGGCCAGGAGTCCTAAGACCTGACTGGCCGGGAGGTGAAGTGACCACCGACACTTGGGAAGAGATGCAGGGGGAAGCCGCCAAAGTCATGACCTGGAAGGGGTAAGTGCGGGGCTGGCGGGCGATGGGCGAGAGAAGCGGGGGGAGTGGGTGGGGGGTGTGAGGGGGTTAGGTTTGTTTGCCGCCCCCCCAAAAAAATTCAGCACCAGCCGCCAATGACTGCAAGGCAAGTGTTCTAACCAATTAGCCATTGTGCTGCAGATGGTTTCTGTACCCATAGGCATTTACTACATGAGCAACAGTAAGGTGAACACCATAATTAATATTTTATTTAAAAATTGTGGTTATTATTATTACTATATTTTATATATATCTACATTGATGACACTTTTTATGTGCAAAAATATAAAGGTTTGGGTAACTTATATACTATAATTTTTTTTGGAATTTCTTTTTATTTATTCTTTGGTTAAGCAAAAAAAACTTAAACAACTCTTTTAATCACCTGATGTTGATGGCTTATAAAAAAAAATCTAGAACACATCTAGATCGGTCTTATATGTAGTACAAATTATCAAAAAATATGACAAAAGTAAGAAAACCTAAAGTAAAATTGTGCTCATCACATAACAAGAAATAATAAGGATCCACATGCAGTGAGTGCCACTTAATGTAATCATAGTCCCGATATAGACTATATCCTGGGATAACCACTATACCTGATCTGTACTCCGTTTATTCTTCTAGAGCCATTCAGTCAAAACATGACAAAAGGAAAAGGCCTACCTAGGCCACTCTATATGGGAACATGCATAAAGTGCATTATTTTTTCACTTACAGTCAGGTCCATAAATATTGGGACATCTACACAATTCTAATCTTTTTGGCTCTATACACCACCACAATGGATTTGAAATGAAACAAACAAGATGTGCTTTAACTGCAGTCTTTTGACTTTAATTTGAGGGTATTTACATCCAAATCAGGTGAACGGTGTAGGAATTACAACAGTTTGTATATGTGCCTCCCACTTTTTAAGGGACCAAAAGTAATGGGACAGATTAACAATCATAAATCAAACTTCCACTTTTTAATACTTGGTTGCAAATCCTTTGCAGTCAATTACAGCCTGAAGTCTGGAACGCATAGACATCACCAGAAGCTGGGTTTCATCCCTGGTGATGCTCTGCCAGGCCTCTACTGCAACTGTCTTCAGTTCCTGCTTGTTCTTGGGGCATTTCCCCTTTAGTTTTGTCTTCAGCAAGTGAAATGCATGTTCAATCGGATTCAGGTCAGGTGATTGACTTGGCCATTGCATAACATTCCACTTCTTTCCCTTAAAAAACTCTTTGCTTGCTTTCGCAGTATGCTTCGGGGCATTTTCCATCTGCACTGTGAAGCGTCGTCCAATGAGTTCTGAAGCATTTGGCTGAATAAGAGCAGATAATATTGCCCGAAACACTTCAGAATTCATCCTGTTGCTTTTATCAGCAGTCACATCATCAATAAATACAAGAGACCCACCAGTTCCATTGGCAGCCATACATGCCCACGCCATGACACTACCACCACCATGCTTCACTAATGAGGTGGTATGCTTTGGATCATGAGTAGTGTTGAGCGAACCCGGACTGTAACGTTCGGGTCCGTACCGAACTTTCGGGTGTCCGTGGCACGGACCCGGACCCGGACATTTCAAAAATCGTTCGGGTTCGGTCCGGGGTTCTGCTATTTTACTCCACGTGTTGAGAAGCTGCAGGGCAGCCAATCAACAAGCGTTTCACTGGTTTGCCCTTAGAAGCCATCACAGCCATGCCTACTAATGGCATGGCTGTGATTGGCCAGTGCATCATGTGACCCAGGACCCAGTGTACTACGTGACCGGTTAGTGTCGGTACGGTAATCATCCGTACCGACACTACCGAAGATTCC
>BLSH010364363.1:2124420-2135390 GCA_018402905.1 Glandirana rugosa | reverse complement strand
CCGGTCAGGTATTGGAAATGGGAGTCGAAGAAATCGTTCCGTCACCAGCAGAACCTCCACACACACCCCAGTGACCCCACACACACCTCCAAGACGACCACTGCCTTGCTAAAGAAGCTGAGGGTAAAGGTTATGGACTGGCCCAGCAGGTCTCCAGACCTAAACCCTATTGAGCATCTGTGGAGCATCCTCTAATGGAAGATAGAGGAGCGCAAGGTCTCTAACATCCACCAGCTCCGTGATATCATCATGGAGGGGTGGAGGAGGACTCCAGTGGCAACCTGTGAAGCTCTGATGAACTCCATGCCCAAGAAGGTTAAGGCCATTCTGAAAAATAGCGATTTAGACATTAATGGCTTTGTGTTGAGTTATTTTGAGGGGACAGCAAATTTACACTGTTATACAAGCTGTACACTCACTACTTTACATTGTAGCAAAGTGTAATTTATTCAGTGTTGTCACATGAAAAGTTATAAAATATTTACAAAAAAGTGAGGGGTGTACTAATTTTTCTGAGATACTGTATATATATATATATAACAAAAGTTTTAGGCAGGTGTGATGAAATGCTGTAAAGTAGGGATTCTTTCAAAAATATACATATTCATTGTTTATTTTTATCAATTTACAAAATTCAAAGTAATCAAACAGAAGAACAATCTAAATCAAATCAATATTTGGTGTTACTACTCTTTGGCTTCAAACCAGCTTCAATTCTTCTAGGTAAACACAGTGCTTGTGCACACAGTTTTTGAAGGAACTTGGCAGATAAAAGTTCTCCAAGATGTTTGGAACAAACTAACTTCCTTTGTATGGCGGGAATTCCTGTTCCTTCTCGGAATCCCCATAAAGGTCTGTTCTGCAGTATCCTCATGTTGATGGGGACAAGGGGGTCCCCAGATCCCGCCCCCCCCCCATGTAAATGAGTATGGGGTACATTGTAACCCTACTCATTCACCAAAAAACTGTCAAAAATTAATAAAACACTAGACAAGTTTTTGACAAGTCCTTTATATAAAAAAATAGTAAAAAAATAAAAATTCAATGTCCCCTATATAGATGCATCATCAATCATGACGCCGTTGCATCATCAGACCCAGAAAAAAAACAATCTGCACTCATTGACAGCTGACCGCCAAATGCCTCCTCCTCCGGATGACAGTTCTTAAATAGTTACTGTGATCGGGATCAGTTAGATCTGTTATGTCCCTGTTAGCCCTGCCCCCACACAGTTAGAATACAATGAGGGAACGCATTTAACCCCTTGATCGCCCTTTTAGTGTTAACCCCTTCCCTGCCAATGATATTTATACAGTAATCAGTGGCTATTTTTAGATCTGATAGCTGTATAAATGTCATTGGTCCCAAAAAAGTGTCAAAAATGTCCGACATGTCCGCCGCAATATTGCAGTCCCGATAAAAATCGCAGATCGCCGCCATTACTAGTAAAAAGAATAATAATAATAAAAATGCCATAAACGAATTCCCATAGTTTGTAAATGCTATAACTTTTTTGCAACCCGATCAATATACGCTTATTTTTACCAAAAATATGTAGAAGAATACATATCGGCCTAAACTGATGAATAAATTTGTTTTGTTATTTTTTATTTTTGGATATTTATTATAGCAAAAATATCAAATTTTTTGTTTATAGCGCAAAAGATAAAAACCGAAGAGGTGATCAAATACCACCAAAAGAAACTCTATTTGTGTGAAAAAAAGGACGTCAATTTTGTTTGGGTACAACGTTGCACGACCGCGCAATAGTCATTCAAAGAGTGACAACGCTGAAAAGGAGGGGGGTTTAAGTGCCCAGTAAACAAGTGGTTAAGCAAAGCCAGCTTGCATTCCCATCAAACTTTTCATCTTTGTCAGGCAAGGGGTAATGTCTGCTTTGACAATTATAAAATATTCATGAGCTTTGATCTGCTTGATCCTCACAGCAAAGAAAGCTAGCTAGAAGGCCTTTTTCTTTGTCAATTCCTTAATTGTCTACCTTGAGTGAAACTTCCAACTCCTTTGCAACATCAGTTTCCATTTTCAATTTTTTTCCTTTATGCTATCAATACACTCCATATTGTCAGAATAGCCCAGGGATGCAGTTGAGGCCAAACTGAAAAGCAAAAAAAAAAAAAAATTGCAGATAACTATAGGCGTGTGCATGGGGTGTGCTGGATGTGCCCCCCCCCCAGATTTAAGTTGTATCCCCCAGGCAACCCATAGCCATTGTGCTTGGGCAGGGTTATCAATCATCCGTCAAGGAAACTTAGGGGTGGTTGGCTGCATCTGTCAAGGTTGAGTGTCTGTGGGACAACACCCTCACAGAACACAGCTATCATAGTCTCGTAACCTTCCCCCTCGTACGGGCAGAAGAGGATAGAGAGATCAATCTGCTCTGCCTCCTCCTGCCCATCTCCCTCTGTGTCTGCCCACCTACACTCCAATCCCCTCCCAATGCTGTGCCAAAAAAATTGGATGAGCGAGTGGGAAATTTGAAGCACTACAGCCAGCAACTACATGGCGACTGAATGATTGATGCCTCTTCCTGAACCACCAGAGACCAGCCTGGGGTGTGAGATCTGGGCAGTGTATTGTGACTTAACTCACCCCATCTCCCTCTCTTTCCTCCCTCACCTGTCTTCCTCCCTATCTCTGTTTTTATGCAGTTAACACTCAGGGACAACTTTAGTACTAAGTGCAAGTGTGCAGGCGTTTCGGTATACAACAATTAACCATAAGGATGGCCGCGGGTGACGTCGCACGTAGCTCCTCCTCGTATGCATTATGTCCATGGGCGGCCATGTAGACGGCCCGCATTTAAACACCTACAGGGAACTCCATTTCTTTCTCCAGCCCTTAGTTGTAAAAACTGAAGCTTACCTTAAAGACACAAAACACATCAAACAAATCCTAGAGACTGTTAACTGTACTCCCTCCAGTGTTTTAGTGACGGCTGGTGTCGGGTCTCTTTATACAATTATCGGAAACGATGATGCTTTAGCTTCAGTCACTTGGGCCCTGGCTAACTCAGAGCTGGCTAGGAAACAAAAGAAATTTTTACTTAAAAGTCTGAATTTCTGTTTACTTAAAAACTATTTTTGGTTTGAGCTTGTTTCGCCCCCAGTGTAGCCAACCTGTTAAAGACACTTAAAGATTCATTCATTTGTTGTTGACAAATGACTTTGCAATAGGTCTCCCCCTACACCAATCATGATATCCAGTGGTCTGACCATATTACTATTTTATATATGTGAGGGAAGATCTGGTCTGTACACCTGTGCATTAATGGCTTTATAACTCTTATATAATGAAACTTCAACATAATACTGCCTTGCTTTCTTAACATCCCAGAGTGAGCGCCCCCTTCTGAACCGTACCAGGCCACATGCCCACAACATGGGGTGGTGGGTGCTTTGGGGCAGGGGGGGCCGCACCCCCCCATCCCAAAGCACCTTGTCCCCATGTTAATAAGGACAAGGGCCTCTTTCCGCCAACCCTGGCCGGTGGTTGTCAGGGGGTCTGTGGGCGGGGGGGTTATCAGAATCTAGGAGCCACCTTTAAAAAGGGGGCCCCCAGATTCTGGCACCCCTATGTGAATGAGTATGGGGTACATTGTACCCCTACCCATTCACCTAAAAAAACACACTACACAGGTTTTTAAAATATTTTATTAAGGCAGCTCCGGTGTCTCTTCTCCCCTCTCCGGCTCTTCTCCCTCCTCCGGCATCTTGGTTCTTCTGCTCTTTTGCGGGGTCTTCTTTCTTCTGAGGGGTGTTCTTTCTTCTGCTCTTTTGCAGGGTCTTCTGCTCTTTTGCAGGATCTTCTCCCTCTATGCATCGTCTTCTGCTCTTTTGCAGGGTCTTCTCCCTCTCCGCGCCATCTTATGCTCTTTTGCCCGGTTCTTCTTCTTCTCCACCCGTCTTCTGCTCTTTTGCCGGGTCTTCTCCCTCTCCACGCCATCTCCTGCTCTTTTTTCACTTCTTCTCCTTTTCCGTGTCGTCTTCTGCTCTTTTGCCAAGTCTTCTCTGCTGTCTTCCCCATCTGTTCTTCTTCTGATGTTGACTTGACTGCAATCTCCCATTGTAATGCTGGCTCAGCTCTGTGCAATGACTTATATTGGCATGGGGTGGGGTTACCCGGTGACATCATCTGGAGGCCCCGTCCCTTGTGACATCATAGTCTGGTGCATGATGGGATGGTGATGTCACAAGGAGGGGCAGAGCCTCCGGATGATGTCACCGGGTGGCCCCACCCCATGCCAGTATAAGTCATTGCACAGTGGAGCCAGCATTACAATGGGAGATCACGTTGAGTCAACATCGGAAGAAGAACAGAGGGAGAAGACAGCGGAGAAGACCCGGAAAAGAGCAGAAGATGGCACGGAGAGGGAGAAGACCCTGCAAAAGACCAGCAAAAGAGCAGAAGATAGAAGACTCACAAAAGAGCAGAAAAAAGAAGACCCCTCAGAAGAAAGAACACCCCGCAAATGAGCAGAAGAAAGAAGACCCGCAAAAGAGCAGAAGAAAAAAGACACCGGAGGAGGGAGAAGAGCCGGAGAGGGGAGAAGAGACGCCAGAGCTGCCTTAATAAAATATTTTAAAAACCAGTGTAGTGTGTTTTTATCCCCAATTTTTTTAGGTGCATGGGTAGGGGTACAATGTACCCCATACTCATTCACATAGGGGGAGCCGGAATCGAATGGGCCCCTTTTTGAAAGGGGGCTCTCCGATTCAGATAAGCCCCCACCTGCAGACCACGACAACCACCGGCCAGGGTTGTTGGGAAGAGGCCCTTGTCCTCATCAACATGGGGACAAGGTGCTTTGGGGTGGGAGGTGCAGGGCCCACCCTGCCCCAAAGCACCCACATCCCCCCTGTTTAGGGCATATGGCCAGGTACGGTTCAGGAGGGGACGCTTGTTCGTCCCCCCAAATCCTGTCCGGTCAGGCTGCATACTTGGATAAGCATCTGGCATGGATTTTGGGGGGACCCCCACGCCATTTTTTTAGGAATTTTGTTTTTTTGTCTGGTTTTTATGATTAGCTGGATTTTGGAATTCCACATCATAATATTTAATAATTACATACCATTGCATACATTTGAAGAGTTAAAATTCTGTAATCAACCAAAATTATGCAAATTGCATAATTATGCCTGCTGAATACAATGTTAGTTATTAGGAGGCAATACCATTGGTGGGATTTGAAGCCAGGTCGTCAAGTTTTGAATGTAGGACAACATACCTCTATGCCACAGACCAGGGCACACTCAAATGTAAAAAGTACAATTGCTGGATTCTTTTCATTCTATACAATAATGTATTGCATTTGAGGAATTAATATTATGGTGACAACCATAGTCACGTGACAGCTGAATTTAAAAAAATAATAAAAAGAAATGTTGCAAGAAAAATGCATGGGGTCCCCCCCAAGGTCCATATCAGGTCTTTTGGGTCTAGTATGGATTCGGAGGGGGAACCTCACCCCACGCCAAATTTTAAAATGGCATGGGGCCCCCCAAAATCCATACCAGACCCTTATCCGAGCACGCAGCCTGGCAGGTCAGGATGGGGGGGACGAGTGAGTGCCCCCCCTCCTGAACTATACCAGGCCACATGCCCTTAACATGGGGAGGGTGCTTTGGCGTCCCTGGCTGGTGGTTGTCGTGGTCTGCGGGTGGGGAGCTTATCGGAATCTGGAAGCCCCCCAGATCCCGGCCCCCCTATGTGAATGAGTATGGGGTACATCGTACCCCTATCCAGTCACCAAAAAAGCTGTGAAATGTAAAAAACAAGAGCCGGTTTTTGACATGTCCTTTATTGTAAAATAGCTCTCAGGTGTCTTCTTACCGGTGTCTTCTCTCCCCTCGCCATTTTCTCCCGGTTCTCTGTTCTTCTGTTGCCGTCTTCTCCTGTCGTCGTCACTCCTGCTGCCATCTTCTCCCGCAGCCGTCTTCTGTCACCGCCTTCTTCCTCTGCTGTGTTCTTCCGCGCCGCTGTCTTCCTTCATTGTGCTGTCACCAGCTGTCTGGCGTCTCTTAAATAGCCATGGGGCATGCCCAATCCGATGATGTCACCTGGAGAGCCCGTCCTCTTGTGATGTCAGAATGCTACATAAGGACTGTCAGACAGCGGGGGATGTCACAACGGAGGAAGACAGCATCAGGAGAAGAGCGGTGGCGAGGAAGAAGCCAGCAGAAGGAGAAGGCGGGGAAAGAGACGGCAGCAGGAGAAGATGGTGGTGTTAGAAGACGGCGACAGAGCTATTTTACAATAAAGGACTTGTCAAAAACCGGCTCTTGTTTTTTTTTTTACATTTCACAGCTTTTTTGGTGAATGGGTAGGGGTACAATGCCAGGGTTGTTGGGAAGAGGCCCTTGGCCCCATGAGCATGGGAACAAGGTGCTTTGGGGGGAACCCAAAGCACCCTCCTCATGTTGAGGGCATGTGGCCCGGTATGGTTCAGGGGGAGCGCTCGCTTGCCCCCCCTATCCTGACCTGCCAGGCTTTGTGCTCGGATAAGGGTCTCGTATGGATTTTGGGGGAACCCCCATGCCATTTTTTAAAAAAAAATTGGTACAAAGTTCTCCTTAAAATCCACACCAGACCTGTAGGGCCTGGTATGGATTTTGGGGGGACCCCAACGTCATTTTTTTTTAAACATTTTGGCAAGGGTTCCCCTTAAAATCCATACCAGACTTGCAGGGCCTGGTATGGACTGGGGGGGACCCTATGGAATTTTTTTCAGTGATTTTTTCTCTATGATGGGAACCAGCAATACATTACAGCCGCGATCAGGTTTAAATGACTTCTTTTCTTTAGAAATGTAATTTTGCTCTGGCACTGTTCTACACATCGCACAGATGCGCCACTTTACAGGCAGACAGACAGGGGACCCTCCAGGCATAATATTTAACCACTTGCCGACCGCCAACCGCAGGATGATGGCGACAAGGTGGCTCGATATCGCAAACCGCCGTCATATGACGGCGGCTGCGAGATCGTGCACTGTGAGCGCGCACGCGCCGTCGGTGGCGCACTCACTGTGTTCGGGGGGGCCAGGGAGTGGGTAGGGCGGCTACCCGCGATGCCCCCCCGCAGTGAAAGAACGGAGATCCGTGCATGTAAACACGGATCTCCGTTCTGTGAGAGGGGGAAGGGCTGTGATCACAGCCTTCCTCTATATGGAATCCGTGATCACGCCCCTTCCCCTGCCAGTCAAACACTAACACAGTTAGAACACGCCCAGGGAACACAGTTAACCCTTAGAGCACCCCCCAGGTTAACCCCTTCACTGCCAATGGCATTTACACAGTAATCAGTGCATTTTCATAGCACTGATCGCCGTATAAATGCCAATGGTCCCAAAAAAGCGTCAAAATGGTCCGACATGTCCGCCGCAATATCGCAGTACCGCTAAAAATCGCACATCGCCGCCATTACTAGTAAAAAAATTAATAAATAAATAAAAACCCCAGAAATTAATTCTCATCATCCGTAAACGCTGCAACTTTTGCGCAAACCAATCAATAAAAGCAGATTGCGATTTTTTTATCATAAATATGGGGTAGAATATAAATCGGCCAAAATCTTTGAAAAAAAAAGTTTTTTTATATTTTTTTTTTTTGGATTTGTATTTTAGCAAAAAGTAAGAAATGTGGGTTTTTTTGCAAAATTGTCGCTCTTCTTTTGTTTATAGCAGCCATCAGAAATGATGCAGCGGTGATCAAATACCACCAAAAGAAAGCTTTATGTGTGGAAAAAAAGAACGCAAATTTAATTTGGGTACAACGTCGCATGACCGCGCAATTGTCAGTTAAAGCGACGCAGTGCCGAATCGCAAAAAGTGCTCTGGTCCTAAAGTGTGAAATCCTTCCGGGCCTGAAGTGGTTAAAGAAATATTTAATTTTTATTTTTTCATTTTAATCATTATTAAAATCACTGCATCTTTAACCACTTGCTTACTGGGCACTTAAACCCCCTATCCTGCACAGACCAATTTTAGGCTTTCAGTGCTGTGGCATTTTGAATGACAATTGCGCGGTCGTGCGTCGCTGTACCCAAACAAAATTTTTATCCTTTTTTCCCCACAAATAGAGCTTTCTTTTGGTGGTATTTGATCACCTCTGCGGTTTTTATTTTTTACTTTTTGCTATAATAAATATCCAAAAAGAAAAAAAAAATATTCATTGGGCTTGGCCGATTTATATTCTTCTACATATTTTTGGTAAAAAAAATGCAATCGGCATTTATTGATTGGTTTGTGCCAAAATCGTTCTGTGATTTTTATCGGGAGTGCGATATTGGGGCGGACATGTCGGACATTTTTGACACTTTTTTGGGACCAATGACATTTATTCAGAAATTTAAATGTCCACTGATTACTGTATAAATGTCATTGGCAGTAAAGGGGTTAACCTGCAGGGGGCAGTGAAGGGGTTAACTGTGTTCCCTGCATGTGTTCTAATTGTGTGGGGGATGGGCTGGCTGGGACATAACAGATCTAACTGATCCCTGTGACAGGGATCAATAGATCTGTCATGTCCCCATTCACAGAACAGAGAACCGCCGTGTTTAAATCGGCGATTCCCCGTTCTGCAGCTCTGACAGGCGATCGTGGGTCACGAGCAGACATCGCCGCCTGTGAGTGTGCGCCAGGAGTGCACACAAGGGCGGGATATCCATGGACATCCACCCAGAAATTCAGATCCGCGCTGGAACCATCCGCTATAGCACGGATCTGAAGGGGTTAAAAATGATTGGTTGAAAAAAAAAATTTCTACTGAGACATGTCCCCTAGGGCAGTACCCAGGTCCCCATACACTTTTTATGGCATACAAGCTTTAAATGGAGGAATTTGCAATTTGCAGGTTCAAGACCGATTGACGGCCATTGTTCCCGCATATGTGAGCTGACAGGCATCTTCCCCGGCAATAGCGCTTGGTTCTGTTTGCATGTGCACCCAGTTTTAGAGAGTTGAAGTCTTAATTGCCTTTAATTGGGTGCTATTTTCAGGCACTGCTGGAGCACATTTTGGAGCTATAGTAATTTACCCCCAAAAGATCCTTCACCAGGCCAGGATTTTAGTGTAGTGCCTTGAATAGTTTCAAAAATTCTCAGGAGAGTAAGCCCCCACCTCTAGCATACCTGGAACCTCAATGAAAACATGCAGTACTTTAGCTGGGCTGCCTAATAGGGCAGCAGCCCTTCAAGCTGGGTACTTCTCCTCCTGGACAAGAATCGGGCATCTCCAGGTTTCAGACTATTTGTGCTCACTCCCAGCCAACTACTGGGCCCCTTCTCCTAGGGATCGACTGGGACCACATAAGTGTTCAACTGTAGATTTGACTCTCTCAAGTTCTCAACTCACTACTTTCCATAACCATCCAGAAGGCAGGGGGGGAAGCAGTCAAATCAACAGCTGGGCAGAGCAATCACAAGCAGCTCCATGATTACAGAGGAGCTTAAAGCAGAGTTCCACCCAAAAGTGGAACTTCCGCTGGTTGGATTTCCCCCCCCCCCAGGTGTCACATTTGGCACCTTTCGGGGGGAGAGGTAAGAGGGCACCTGTCTTTAGACAGATGTCCTTTTCTACACATCCGGGAGCTCGGGCCGGCAGCCGCTGATGTCAGCAGCCCGGCTCCCTCCTCGCTCTGCTACTGACTGCCGGGCCAATAGCAGAGCGCAGCAGAGCCTCGCGCATGTGCAGTAGGGTGTCCAGCGTGAAGCTGTAATGCTACACATCTGGGTTCCCTTACCCGCAAAGGACGCGGCTGCGCCCGACCCTGAAGATCAGCGGCGGGTGCCGACATCACTGGACTCCAGGACAGGTAGGTGCCCTATTATTAAAAGTCAGCAGCTACAGTATGTGTAGCTACTGACTTTTAATTTTTTTAGTATTAAGCGGACCTCCGCTTTAAGAACTAAATTTATCTAACATAGCTAGCACTACAGCTGTTACATGTGTGTAAGAGGAGTTCAGGGACCACTGTGTGTTACTAGGCAGAGCAAAGAAGAATAAAGGATGATGTAAAAGGTAAAGTAAGTACCATCATCCAATAAGATTGTGCTCCTACCAAACAGTGCATCCAAAAACCACAAAGCAGACACAGACAAATAGCTTTTAATTGTAAATATTTATGAGCTATTTTGCTTGGTGTTCCCCTTTAACCACTTACCAGCATGGGCAGGCTTGATGACGTAGATGTACGTCATTCAGCCTGCTTCAGGTTAAGGGCACACAGCATGCCGCTCCTGTGACCACTGTGTCCACTGGAGACAGCAAATTGCGGATCCTAGCACCCAGCCACTTCTAGCGGCCGGGGATCATGTGATCGCTATGCAATCACATGCTCACAATGTCAACAAAGCTGATATGAATGTATTTCATACCTCAGACTGTCTACTTTCCAAAAAGGAGTCATTTGGGGTAATTTGTACTGTCCTGGCATTTTAACCACTTCCCGACCGCCGTATGCAGAATGACGGCCGGGAGGTGGCTGAGTTATCCTGACTGGACGTCATATGACGTCCTCAGGATAACAAGCCGCCGCGCGCCCAGGGGGGCGCGCATCGCGGCGATCGGTGGTGTGGGGGGTCAGTCTGACCCCCCGCAATGCCGATCTCGGTAAAGTGCTTCGATCCGAAGCACTTTACCATGTGACCAGCCGTGACCAATCACGGCTGGTCACAGTGTAATACAGGAAAGCCGTTTATCGGCTTTCCTGTAGTCAGGTCTGCAGACCTGATGAGGGGAGAGCCGATCGGCTGCATCCCTGACAGGGAGGGTTTGTGCTGATGATTTATCAGCACAGCCCTCCCTCGGATCGCCACCCTAGACCACCAGGGAGCCTGCCCAGGGATGTGCCCACCCAGGACCACCAGGGAGCTGACCAGGGACCACCAGGGAGCCGATCTGGGACGTATGCCGCCAGCCCTTCACCAATTTTACGGTCCTGTCATGTTTAATG
>BLSH010364363.1:2098654-2120114 GCA_018402905.1 Glandirana rugosa | reverse complement strand
GCCGACACCGACAGAGCCGGGATGCGCGCGCCCGATCGCGCGCAATCCCGGCTTAAAGGGAGGACGTCATATGACGTCCACCCGCTGTGAGAGCAGGACCGCTCCGCCGTCATTTGACGGTGGGCGGTCCTGAGGCGGTTAAAGAAAGATATTTTTGTCTGAAAAAAAATGATATAAATTTAATTTGGGTACAGTGTTGAATGACGACGCAATTGCCAGTTAAAGGAGCATAATGAAAAATGGCCTGTTCATAAAGGGGGTAAAACCTTCCAGAGCTCAAGTGGTTAAAGGAAAGTTGCACTGAAAGGCTATGAAGGCAGCGCTTATTGACTTTTCCTTCTGAAAAAGCTAGTCGCCCGTATTATGTGGATTCAAACTTTTTAAAACTAAGTTGCTAATTTTAAATTAATAGACAGATCAAAAACTCTTACTTTGTAATCTCCATGCCTGTTACAGGTCAGTAAACTTGTTACGAGACTGAAAAACGATTAAAGCCAGAGCCAGTCAGGGAATGAATATCCTAGAGAGAAGTCAGTACTGGCAGCCCCTGTGTCCTCTCAGTACAGGTGTTCTATAATACAAATCTACAATTACAGTGAATAATTCAGTCACCAAACACGCCACAGGAGGCTGCTGTGCACCCAGGAAACTTCATCCAGAGCTGTATGAAGAATGAAAGATCCAGTCTGCTGATCACACTCTTCACTTTCCGTTCTAATTTATATACACGATATCCACATGAGTCAATCACACTTCAGCGCAATGTAGAGTAAGGTAATTCAAAAATATAAATTCAACCTGAAGATAAAAAGAAATGCAACGTCACTACACATAAAACCCATAGAACAATGAGGAAAATATTGCTATGCATACATAAAATATACTATATTGTAAAAAGTATTGGGACACCTACCATTACATGAACTTTAATGGCATCCCAGTCTTAGTCCATAAGGTTCAATATTGAGTTGGCCCACCCGTTGCAGCTATAACAGCTTTAACTCTTCTGGGAAGGCTGTCCACAAGGTCTAGCAGTGTGTCTATGGGAATGTTTGATCATTCTTCCAGAAGCGCATTTGTGAGGTCAGGCACTGATCTATCGTGTTGAGGTCAGGACTCTGTGCAGGCCAGTCAAGTTTCTCCACCCTAAACTCGCTTATCCATGTCTTTGTGGACATGCTTTGTGCACTGGTGTGCAGTCATGTTGGCACAAGGGGCCATCCCCAAACTGTTCCCACAGAGTTGGGAGCATGAAATTGTCCAAAATGGCTTGGTATGCTGATGCCTTAAGAGTTCCCTTCACCGGAACTAAGGGGCCAACCCTGAAAAACAACCCCATGTCATAAAGGGGGGTATTTGGGTGTTGCCGCGCTATGGAAAGTAAGTACTCAATAAGCTGCTGCCTCCACCTGCAGCTGTCAAGCAGCTGCTAAAATGAAATATTGCCTAGAGGATATCAGGATGGGTCTGGGCGCTGCTAAAAAAGTGCTGGTGCATGATGTGTGCAAAACCAATATTGTATATAAAGTGCTAGGGCAATCAATGTGCTAAATCAATGTTATTAAAATGAATATAAATTAATATGACAGTGTATAGTATTGATGTGCAGTATTAGTGCAAATGATACCAACCTCAAAAACAATTTTTACAAATAAGTAAACACGAATGAGCTATGAGTGAAATATATACCCATAAACGCTGTGAGCGTATCGGTACCAAACAATGAATAAAGTGCTTGTGACAACAATAGCAAAGCCTAATTCCTCACAAGTGATTCTCTGGCTGATCTGAGTTAAACTACTGTCAGCTGATAAACATCCATAGAAGAATTTATAACACATCCTATATCTCCATCAGAACTGCAGACACCAGGTCCTGTTCCTTAGTGGACCGAAGGTCCCACACTCGGTAGGTGTATCCAAACACTTCCAAGACCCAGTCCTTCAGATAAGATTATGAGAAAATACAAAACAACAGAAACTCCGGATTAGTGTTAAATATATGAGCAGAATTGTGCAATATCTACTCACTCTTAAGCTGGTGAAGTCAGACTCTGCCCACGGCTGGTGCTCCTTGCTTGTTACAGCCCAGGATCGTGGGTGCGTGATGACACAATGGCTCCGACTAACGCGTTTCTTCATTGGACGTCATCTGAGGCGGCTTTGTGCACTGGTGCATAGTCATGTTGGAACAGGAAGGGGCCATCCCCAAACTGTTCCCACAGAGTTGGGAGCATGAAATGGTCCAAAATGGCTTGGTATGCTGACGCCTTAAGAGTTCCCTTCATCGGAAGGGGCCAACCCTGAAAAATAAACCCCATATCATAATCCCCCTCCACAAAATGGTTTGGACCAGTACACAAAGCAAGGTCCATAAAGACATGGATGAGCGAGCTTGGGGTGGAGAAACTTGACTGGCCTGCACGAGTCCTGACCTCAACCTGATAGAACACCTTTGGGATGAATTAGAGCAGAGACTGAGAGCCAGGCCTTCTTGTCCACATCAGTGCCTGACCTCACAAATGCGCTTCTGGAAGAATGGTCAAACGGTCCCATAGACACGCTCCTAAACCTTGTGGACATTCTTCCCAGAAGAGTTGAAGCTGTTATAACTGCAAGAGGTGGACCAACTCAATATTGAACCCTACGGACTAAGGGTGTCAGGAAAGGATTCGCCTGCTGGTGGCACTGTGGCTCCCAGATCTATAGGCTGCAGTTCCAGTGTCCACCTGCAGGTGTCTCTCATGAGTCAGAAGCTGACATCATCTCCTGCAGTCAGTCATCACCTGATGCTGATTGCAGGAAGTGTACTTAAACCCTGTGCATGCTATTCCTCACTGCCTTGGTGTTGTCTCCATGTGCCTCTGACCTGCATTCCAGTGTTCCTGCACCCACCTGCTCTCTCTGTCTCCTGTTACCCTCTCCCTGTCCTGCCTTGCTCCCAGCTCCCTCTGCTTGATCTCCCGTGTATGACCCTGGCTTGGTACGATTTTGCTTTGCATTCCACACTTGTATAAATTTGATTTAGGCAGTCGTTTATTGTGTGCCCCTGTTTGTTTGGTTCGCTGGTTTGTTTTACACAGTTTGCAATATTAGAGGTGCATTTACTTTTGTTTTATTCACTTATCTTTTAAATAAGTTATATTTTTTTACACTCTACTTGTGCCTGGTATTCTCTGTGGCAGTCCACACATTTCTGGTCACACTGGTTACTGACATTGGGATGCCATTAAATTTCATGTGTGTCCCAATACTTTTGGTGATATAGCGAATGCAGGGCTGCTAATAGACATTGCGGGGCCCCATACAAACTACCTGACAGCCCCCAAGAAAATATTAAAGCTATATTTTGGTAAAAATACAATAAAACTATTAGCAGACACAAACACAACTCACTGAATTCCTGCTAAATCTAAAAGATAAAACTGAGTTAATAAATAAAAATGAAAATTAGATGAAAAAATATACAGGCTGGGCAGTTGGATCTCCAGGATCAGAGAGAGGGAGAGAAACAAACTCAGGAGCAGAGCTAACATTAGAACCAGCACAGGGAGGAGGATTAGTGAGGGACGACTGTCTCTTTCTCAGCAGATAAAAGCTGGCAGCAGGGAGAGGGGGAGAGATCAGCTTTCCACTGCTGGAGGAAGAATTCTGCAATTGTTGTCCATCACTAATCCCCCTCCATTTGTGGGCCCCCCTGTGTGCTTGGGCCCCCTACAAGAGGACCGGTGGTCCCCCCCATCAGCGGCCTGGTCCCCCCCATCAGTAGCCCTGAGCGTATGTATAAAGTGTCATTACATGCTGTCTGTAACTGTGTTGGGTTCTTGGGAAAAGTGTTTGTCCAGCTCACTCTGTCTTATTAGCTCCGATAAGAGACATGCAAGGAGACGCTAGGAGTTATAGATAGGTCTGCCAGTGTGACAACAAATTAACACATGCTTCAAAAAATGCTTATTAATTGGCTATGGGTTGAAAAGACTCCTTGAAGTCCCCCCAAAACAACACATGGGAGAGAGGGGGGTAAGTACTTTTGAACACCCTTACTGACCTGCAGACTCACAGATATCCATATATAGACTTCAGTACAGGCAAAAAAGGCCTTTAGCCCAGGTTCACATTGGTGAACCGCCATGTCAGTTCCGACTTCAGGTGCAATTTCAGAGACATCTGTGCGGGTTGCTGCACAGATGTCTATGGAAATCGCACCTAAAATCAGCAAAAGTAGTACAGAAACTACTTTTGGAAATCGGTGCCACGCCGCCAATGCAGCCAATGCAGTGTCGCACCCAATTAGGATGGTGCCATTGCCACCGATTTCGCATGCAATTTAACATGTCAAATTGCATGCCAAAATGCACCAATGTGAACCAGGGCTAAATCTAGGTTCACACCTATGCATTTTTTACCGCGTTTTGCTGTTTGCAGAAATGCACTACAGTCCATTTAATATGGTTTCCTATGGATGTAGTTCACATCTGTGCGTTTTGTTGCGTTGCGTTTTTTGGAAAGGGTCGGGAACTTTTTTTCTCACTGCAGTATGCGCTTTGCATGCAATAGACTTCAATGGAGCTGCACCAGAAATACAAGTGTTGTTTTTTTGATGCGTTTGTACTGCAATTTTGCCGCGATTTTAAATCTGCCCAGCAACAAATCCCCCCCCCCCAAAAAAAAAAAAAAAACGTGAAACGCAAATTGCGATTAAAAACACGGTAAAATTGGGAAAAAAACACAGAAAGCGCATCCGTATAGGTGTGAACCTAGGGATGGTCTGGTTTCACACCTATGCGGCTGTGCATTCTGCATTTTCCCCATTTTTCTTGCGTTTTTAT
Organism: Glandirana rugosa; assembly: GCA_018402905.1. Taxonomy (NCBI): domain Eukaryota; kingdom Metazoa; phylum Chordata; class Amphibia; order Anura; family Ranidae; genus Glandirana; species Glandirana rugosa. Next base: position 2,115,286 of record BLSH010364363.1, on the reverse strand, counting down.
TGCGATTGTGCCGCGATTTGCATTTTGCGTTTTTTGGGGGGGAATTTGTTGCTTGGCGGTCACATAAAATCGCATAAAAAAACTTGCATTTCTGTTGCAGCTCCATTGAAGTCTATTGCATGCAAAACGCAAACTGCAGTGAGAAAGAAAGTCCCTGACCCTTTACAAAAAATGCAACGCCGCAAAAACTCACAGATGTGAACTACATCTATAGCAAACCATGTTAAATGGACTGTAGTGCGTTTCTGCAAACTGCAAAACGCAGTAAAAAATGCATAGGTGTGAACCTAGACTTAAGCTGGAAACAGAAACCTTTTTCCAGGAGCAGTAGTATCTCTCACAGCAGCAGCCACAGTGATCCTGTAGATCGGGGTAGGCAACCTTAAAGTGGTAGTAACCCCTCCTATCATTTTCAGCCAAGGAAGCTGCCATCTTTGCCTCTGTTTAATCTACAACTGCCATGATGCTGCACATGTGATCAGCTATGACACCAGCCATTGGATGGTTTGACAGTTTGGTTTAGAGCACAACCAATGGGAGCGTTACATTTCCGGCACGTGCTGGGAATGTGATTGGTTTTTAACCTGTTAAATGCATGGGTTTGCTACCGCTTTAAGGCCTGGTTCAAACCTATGCAGGTTGCAGTTTGCATATTACGGGTGCATTTTGTGTTTTCATTACACGTTTTTGATCCATTGAAGTCTATGGAACCACAAACCAGAAAAAAGTCCTTGGTCTTTTCCATAAAATGCACAGATGTGAACGTGACCCATAGGAAACCATGTTAAATGGACTGTAGTGTGTTTCTGCAAAACTGAAAATGCACTAAAAAATGTTTAGGTGTGAATCAGGCCTAAAGAGGTGGAGAGCTACCTGAACAACATAGTCAAAGATCACCGGGCACAGTGTCGCCTCCTCACAGAAGATTTAATCCTCTAATTGCCGTACTAATGTGTCGCAATCACATGCATTGCAGGGCAATCATGGGTTTAAATTAGATGGTGAGGAGGTAACATATTGCTTCCTCACCACCTGACAAGCACACTTGGATCACTTTTCAGAGGAGCAGCACCTGCTGCACTTGTGAACGAGCCCTTAGTTGCATTAAGTTGGGGGGGGGGGGTAAAACCCTGTGATTAAGTAGCGTTTTTACCACCCCCAATCCCGACCCCCTTTAGCGGCTGAGCCAGCCAGCAGACAAAGGTGTACACATGCCGCAGCGGGAATTCAGCCCCCTGTTGCTTTTGGTGGTTGATTCCGCCTGCCAATCGCGGCCCATTCAAGTAAATGGGGCCACTCTGCAAGTGTCCCGCAACTGCATGCTTCTGTGGGGTCCAAGGGGATAAAGCAGGTGGTGAGAAAGTAACACATTGCTGCCTGCTTTAACCCCTTGTTTGCTGTGCTGCACACGGTTGCAGGGCACTTGCATAGTGGCCTCATTCACTTGAATGGTCATACTTACAGGTCCTACACCCACCAACCATGACAGAGCATATATCTTCTGCTGCGGCTGTGACATGTGTACACCCTTGGCCACTGCAGCTAAAGGGGGTGAGGTTGAAACGGGGGTGATAAAAACACGTCTTAACTATGGGGTTTTACCACCCCCAAACTGCATATGTAAATGCACACTTACAGTTCCGAGCCCCTTATAAGGCTGCTTTCACGCTGATGTGCTGCAGGTTGCCTGTACCGCAGGTGCAGAGAAATGCATCTGCGACCTTCCTGGATTAGCTGTGCTTTTCCATAGACTTCTATTATATCCTGCGGATGTGGTGCACTTTCTGACAGCGCACCAAAACTTCTGCATTCAGAAAGTGCACCAAACCCACAGGATATAATAGAAGTCTATGGCTAAGTGCAGAAAACTCACAGGAAAGCTTCAGGTACACTGCACTGCACCCGTGGTGTGGGTAAACCAAACACATCAGTGTGAAAACAGCCCTATACTATTATGCAGGGCCGGCCCTACCATGGGTCCATTGGACCCAGGCAGCACTTTGAACCACGGCTGCCTCTCCTTCTCTTCTATTTACCCAGCAAATTGATGACCAATATTTTTTTCCCAGCAGTTTTGTGTGTCATGATGATAACTGCCCCCCCAGGCCGCTTCACCTGCCCCTATACTATCCTAGCCCATACCTATACTGCCTTAGCCTATCCATATGCTACCCTAGCCTGTCCATATGCTATCCTGGCCTGTCTATATACTGCCGTAGCCTACCCCTATACTGCCCTCACCCGTCCCTTGGAATTGAACATAATGGTATGCCATATAATTTTGCATATAGACAAGGTGCTGTTGCATATAAATCTGACTTCCTGATAAATTAAATTTTAGTGTTAATTATCATGATATAAAATAATGGATGTGGGAGCCTTTTGGTGGGCGTGATTTTATTTGGGGGGGGGGGGTTGGGGGGCAGCATTTCATTCTTGGACCCAGGCAGCACAATGTCTTGGGCCAGCCCTGCTATTATGCCCAGTGTATTGCTTCACACTGACCTGCAGATCTCTTGTTTCCTGTTGCTGGCACCACTCTGGAGACTGTGAGCCGGGATAAGAAGTGGAGTGCAGTTGGTATCACTACGCATGGCACAGGAGCCAGCACTACAGAGGAGGCATCAGCTTATGCGGCTCTTGCTCCCTACTACAGCTCCAACTTTACAAGTAGTCCCTCTGGCATGGTGGGTCAGCAAGCCCAGACCACGATCTACAAGTTGCTGATCCCCGCTCTAGATGTTTTCACAGGCTCTAGGAGTTCCTTGTCCTCAGGATCTCAAGCAGCAGAGTTACATCTGGTACTCCATTCCAGGCATCACTTGTTCCAGACTACTATCCTCTGCAAGGATCCCTCAGCCCAGGGCCTCCAGTAGCAGACCACACTGGACAGGCTAGCTTCTTCTGCTCCTAGACATTTGGACCAAGCACATGCAGGACCCTCCTAGGCCCTAGACCTGGTCACACAGCTGCACATCACATGAACAGAAATATTCATTACTCAGTATTACCCCTCAAGCTATTGCCAACACTGAACTTAGGGGAAACCAAATGAGCAAACAGACTATAAATCAGCTTGGATTGTCTACCACCCAGCAAACTAAATTTAGATAGTCACCCCTGCTTAGGGCTACATATGGAAAGCAACTTTGACTAGCCCTGTACAAACATAATACTACTCCAGTTAGGTCCACGCTTACCCACAAAAATACTGAGGGCATGTCAAGCTTGTCACTGAACATCCATGAAACAAACTAGTGAATGACCACAATACAATAAAAAATATTATTTTATTGTTAACATCTATCAACTACTACAACAGGAGGAGTGAGACTTCTAACATGCTGAAAAGCACTTAATCATAGAGCCCTTAAAGTGATTCTAAAAGCTGAAGGTCTGTGTGCAGCACCCCCAATCCTTACCTAAGCTCCCTTCGATTCAACAATGTGCACGATCAGGGGTGGCTGGAGAAATTTTAGGTTGGGGGGGCGCCAGACCCCGCCATTCCCTTTTGACCCTCCCACTTCTCATAAGCCCCACCCCTTATAGATTCTACCCATTGTGTCAGGAGTATACAGCCCAGCATCACCATATAGGGGTATATACAGCATCACAGTTAGGAGTATATACAGCATGAACAGAGCAGTATATAGCATCAACAGAGGAGTATATAGCATCACCAGAGGGGTATATACATCACCAAAGGGGTATATAGCATCATCAGAGGGGTATATAATGTCACCAGAGGGATATATAGCGTCACCAGAGGGGTATATAGTGTCACCAGAGGGGTATATACATCACCAGAGGGGTATATACATCACCAAAGGGGTATATAGCATCACCAGAGGAGTATATATAGCATCACCAGAGGGGTATATATAGCATCATCAGAGGGGTATATATAGCATCACCAGAGGGGTATATAGCATCACCAGTGGCGTATATATAACATCACCAGAGGGGTATATACATCACCAGAGGGGTATATACATCACCAAAGGGGTATATAGCATCACCAGAGGGGTATATATAGCATCACCAGAGGTGCATATATAGCATCACCAGAGGAGTACATATAGCATGACCAGAGGGGTATATACATCACCAGAGGGGTATATGTAGCATCACCAGAGGGGTATATATAGCATCACCAGAGGGGTATATACATCACCAGAGGGGTATATGTAGCATCACCAGAGGGGTATATATAGCATCACCAGAGGGGTATATATAGCATCACCAGAGAGGTATATGTAGCATCACCAGAGGGGTGTACATAGCATCACCAGAGGGGTATATACATCACCAGAAGGGTATATATAGCATCACCAGAGGAGTATATACAGCATCGCCAGATAGGGGTATATATAGCATCACCAGAGGAGTATATATAGCATCACCAGTGGGGTATATATAGCACCAACAGAGGAGTATATACAGCATGACCAGAGGAGTATATAGCATCACCCAAGGGGTATATGTAGCATCACCAGAGGGGTATATATACCATCACCAGAGAGGTATATATAGCATCACCAGAGGGGTATATATACCATCACCAGAGAGTTATATTTAGCATCACCAGAGGGGTATATATACCATCACCAGAGAGTTATATGTAGTATCACCAGAGGGGTATATATACCATAACCAGAGAGTTATATGTAGCATCACCAGAGGGGTATATATACTTTCACCAGAGAGTTATATGTAGCATCAACAAAGGGGTATATATACCATCACCAGAGGGGTATATGTAGCATCACTAGAGGGCTATATATACCATGACCAGAGGGGTATATGTAGCATCACCAGAGGGCTATATATACCATGACCAGAGGGGTATATGTAGCATCACCAGAGGGCTATATATACCATGACCAGAGGGGTATATGTAGCATCACCAGAGGGGTATATACCATCACCAGAGGGATATATGTAGCATCACAAAAGGGGTATATATGTCCTTCGGCATATAGGAGTGGGCATGAAGGCAGCGGTGTCTTGGCGGAGAGCGGGGACAGCGAGGGGGGAGCCGTGCACCCTCCTCCTCCGATAAAGGCGTCCAATAGGATTGCCTGTCTTGTATGCCAATCGGGGAACCGATAACATACCAGTGCTTCCTGATTGGCGGAGAAATATTTGTTTGCCTTTCTAACATATGTGAGTGGTCTTACGGTGCCATGCTGTGCGCCACAAGCCACACTTTGTTGAAGCCTATTAGAGCCTACAGCTCTAATGAGATGCTTCAAAGAACCCCCCATCCCCGAGAATTTGTGCGGCCGGCCTCAAAGGGGCCGGCCGCATGAATAGGGGGTGGCCGCGGCAGCATGAATGAATGCATGAATTTATCCATTTAGCATATAGGGGGTGGCTGGAGAGAGGAGGCAGCGCTCGTACACCCTAATGGACGGGCCACCCCTGTTCACGATAGCATCGGGTGTCCGAGCACTCTCCCTCCTCATTGGCTGAGACAGCAGCAGGAGATCTCTGGCAGGGGACCCGAAATTAAGAGGATTGGAGCTGCTCTGAGCAAAACCACTTGTCACGGTCCTGGTGGTGGAGTTTGTCTTATGCAGGGAACAACCGCTCTTACACACCCGATTTGGGTAGTGTAAACAGGAAGTCCCAGAGTGCGGGATGGCACGAGGGCTGGATGGTCACTGGTGGTAGTGTGAAGTTCTAGATGGTCGTGCAGGTAGAAGCATGGTCGTGCAGGCTGGGTCGGTAACTGGCAGGCGGTGCGGTACAAGGGATCAGGCAAGAGGTCAAAGTCCAAGCAGAGGTTCGTTAACAGACTGGCAGCAGAAGTACAGAGGGGTCAGACAATCGGATGGTCGTGGATAGCCGGGGTCGGTGCAGGCAGATAATCAGCGGGTTAGAGCAAGCCGGGCCGGATCAGGGAAACAGGAACACACACAGGAACAGGTCACAGGAACAGAGCTGAGGCTCTCAGGTACTCAGACGCTGTAGAACGGACAGCACCTGCTGACAGGTGCAGGAAGCTTAAATACCCTGCTTGGCGCCGTTTCCGGCGCGCGGACGCACGCGAACGTGCACAGGCGTGCGCGAATGCGCATAGGCGCGTGCAAACTGCCCAGAAAGTCCAAAAACGGTCAGGAACACAGGATACAGGGATCTGGCCAATCTTCTCCTAACACCACTGCATAGAGCAGGTAAGTATAACATGTTTGTTATTTTTTTTTTTTTTTTTTTAAACTCTGTTTATTATTTTGAATGACAGAACAAAACATACAACATCAACCACAGGCGTGCAAGCCGTGTATAATCATATAACCAAGGACAGTTTGTAAACCTTCTTATGGCTGTGACAGTATAAAGTAACACAATGTAATATCACCCTTTCGCTTAGGGAATGCTGCTTAAACTCTAGTGCTTAAACTCATTATTTGTCCTCTATGGCCTCCAGGGTCCCCCCCTTACATCACATACATTTGGCCACTACCCAATCCCGTTATGAATCTGAAGCCGTACATGGGCTCTCCAACCACTTTGTCCAGACCTTAGTGTATTTGGTGGGGCATCCCCGGTTAGCATACGTGTCTCTGTATAACGGTAGGCTGTCATTAATCAACTTTTTCCAAAAGGCAAGTGATGGGGTATTGGACTTGCGCCAATGCATTGCAATGGCTTTGCGGGCATAAAAGAGCAGCAGACCGACCAGTGTACGGCCCGCCACTGTCGGAATGAAATTCTCCACCAGGCCTAAAACACAGACGGTCATGGACATCGGGACCTGAATGTAGGCGAGTTGTTGGATGGTATCTAGTACCTCTTCCCAGAAGCCAACCACATGTGGGCACCTCCAGAAGATATGCGAGAAGTCCGCAGGGGACCTCCCGCATCTCCAGCAGTCTGAGCCGAGGCCCGGATTCATCTTGGATAGTCGATAGGGGGTGTGGTACGCACGTATTGCACCATCTTGTCCCTTGCTGACACCAGGGATCTAAAGGGAAAGTCCCATATGTCGTCCCAGTCATCGTTGTCAAGGTCTGGGATGTCGCGTTCCCATCTACTTCTAAGATTTGTTAGGCTAGGGAGGGAGGCCATTAGTAGGAATCCATATATTCGAGACATGGGTTTGTCCCGACAGTCAGACCTGAGCATACATTCCAGTTCGGACTCTTTCAGCTGCGGGTCATCATGGGCAAACTGGCAGTTGAAAGCGTGGGAGAGCTGCATGTATCGGAAGAAGTAAGTCGAGGGTATATTAAATTCTTCTCTCAGCTGTGTGAAGGTTTTCAAGGAGGAGGACGTCACCACCTGGGATATAGTTTTGATTAGGTATTTCGTCCATGCATAGGGCTCCGGCAGTTGGTAAAAATGTGCCAGGTTGGGATTACGCCACAATGGGGCATTGTTGGAGACAGTCTTAGATGGATGACCCTCAATCCGCAGTCCTGCGCCCCAAGCACGAAGTGTGGTAAGCATGGACGGAGTCAGATTGTATGGGGCACGGGGGCCTCGGAGTAGTAAGCATCTCAGCGTCTCCAGCGAACCAACCACCGCAGCCTCTAATGCCGTAGAGGAATTACTGCAGTCTGGGTTGAGCCACCAGACTGCTGTAACCAACTGGGCGGCCAAGTAATATTTGTAAAGGTCCGGTAGCGCCAGACCCCCTAATGAGGTCGGGCGCAACAGCGTGGACCATTTATATCTGGGATTTTTTGGGCCCCATATAAAGGAAGAGAATAGTTGTTTGAGTTGCATAAAAAAGGACTTGGGGATCCACTGCGGCGAATGCCGAAATAGGTAGGTAAATTTCGGTAGTGTTTTCATTTTCAGTAGTGCTATCCGTCCCATTAATGACAGGGGCAGGGATTCCCACGCCTTCAGCCTGAGTCGTACCTCCTGCACAATGGGCAGTAGGTTGAGGGGCAGGTAGTCAGAAATCTGCCTAGAAATTATCACCCCCAGATATCTAAAATTTTCCACCCACCTAAGGGGAATGTCCGGAGGGGCAGTGGAGCGGGCGTCAGCGTCAATAGGGAAGAGAAGGGACTTAGCCCAATTTACCCTGAGCCCCGTGACCGTGGCAAACGAGTTCAATAGCTGGAGAGCTCCCCGAAGAGATCCATCCGCATCATTAAGGAATAGAAGGAGGTCATCGGCATATAGTGCCACCCTCTCCTCCAGCACCCCGACACACAGCCCGCGAATGTGCGGGGAGGTGCGCAGCGCCTCCGCTACCGGTTCCATGGCAATAGCGAAAAGTGCCGGAGATAGAGGGCAGCCCTGCCTAGACAGCGAAAAGGATCTCGACAGGCCCCCCCCCCCAGCTTTATGGCAGATGTTGGGTCCTTGTAAAGGATCTTCAGCCAGTCGATAAAGACAGTCGGGAATCCCATGCGGCGAAGGACCTCCCACAGAAAAGGCCACTCGACCGTGTCGAAGGCCTTCTCTATGTCCAGGGAGGCCACCACCCTGGTTCCACCGTTGAGATGTTGTGCATGGATGTTGGTGAAAAGGCGTCGCAGGTTAACGTCTGTCGCCCTGCTAGGCATAAAACCTGTTTGGTCTGGGTCAATCACCCTCACCAACAGGGGTTGTAATCTTTTAGTCAATAGTTTGGTAAGGATCTTGAAATCCGTATTTAAAAGGGCGATAGGCCTGTATGAAGAGCAGGATGTGGGGTCCTTGTCTGGCTTGTATATCAAAACTATATGTGCATGACTCATAGAGGTCGGCAGTGCTCCAGTCTTTAAACAGTCAGTGTACAGCTGAGCTAGCCTGGGAGCCAACAGGGCCCCGTGGAGCCTATAGAACTCCACGGGAAGCCCATCCGGGCCCGGGGACCTACCCGCGGGAAAGGAGCGGATAGATTCCAGAACCTCCTCGGGGGTAATGGGTCTCACTAAAGACTTTCTGTCCGAGTCTGTAAGCCAGCCCAAGGCCAGCGGATCACAGTCAGCGGTTGGTCGTGTTGTGCCATCATCGCCAGTAGCCGGCCGTTCCTATCTCCCTGCTCAAAGTAGCGTTGTTTATTATGGTATTGTTCAAGTCTGGTAACCTCCGCCAGGTGCAGCCGCAAAGCCCGCTGCACCGAGTGGAGAGAGTCAAAATTTGCCTCCGTGGGATCCTCCTCATATATCTTAGTGGAAGACTCCACGGATTCTCGAAGGGCATCCGTGGTGGCTGACTGTTCCCTCTGTACCCCTGCAATGGCAGAAATATACTGCCCTCTAGTAAATGCCTTGAACGCATCCCACACTGTCGTGGGATCAGAGGATCCCGGGTTAAGATCCCAGTATTCAGACAGTGGAACAACTTTTTGCAAATCTGGGTGGTCCACCCAAGGTTGACCCAACCTCCAGCAAATCCTAGATCACAGGAGGGGGGAACGTAAAGTGAGTAACATAGGGCTGTGGTCAGACAGTCCCGCTGGTAAATACTCGGCTTCTAGGGTGTCTGAGAACAGGGAGGGGTTCACAAAGGCCAGGTCAATGCGGGAAGCAGTTTTGTAAGTGGCCGAAAAGCAGGAATAGGACCTGTCTGAGGGGTGCTTCCACCTCCATACCTTCGTGAGTCCCGCTCCCCCGGCCCAGACCCCCAGTTCCGCGGAGAATCTCTTAGGGGGGACCGGCCTGTCCAGGTCTGGTGCTAAAATGGCATTAAAATCCCCCATTAATAATAGTTTTGCCGGGCAGAATGGGGCAATCCGTTCCAGCACAGTATATAGTATTGTCGGGGAGAAAGGGGGGGGGGGCAGATAGATGCTGGCAATTACATATCTTACACCTCCCAGGGTAAAAATCACCACCGCATACCTGCCCTGGGGGTCTGTCAACACCTGTTCCACATCACATGGAAGGGACTTACTGAATAAAATTGAAACCCCTCTGGCATATGTAGAGTAAGAAGCATGGACAGCCCTTTGAATCCAGGGCTTTTTAAGAGCCTGAAGTTTGCTGCCCACAAGATGTGTCTCCTGAAGCATTATTATATGGGGGGTGTGTAATTTGAGGTATTTAAAAAGGAGTGCCTTTTTAAATTTAGAGTTTAAGCCTCTGACGTTCCAGGATAGAATTTTGATGTTGACACTATCATCCGGGGCCATCAGGGGGGTACAACAATATTATATCTGAGATGGCAACAGGTAGGGGGGCCCACAGCCCAGAGGACCATCTCGGGAGCAGCAAATCAGCATTGCACTTAGATGTAAAGAATTTAGAAGGTACATTAACACAGGCAAACATTGGCAAACTTAACATTTTAACAACATATACCCAACTGGGCAACAAAGTGCCCACCCTGCCCTTGCCTATAGTCATCCCCAAAAAAGGAAGGGAGACTTCGGCAGGGCCTGTACCCTGAACAAAAACAGTACCCCACATTGGACAGGGTAGAGAGGAAAAAAACTCTCTACTGTGGGAGTGTGTTGGGGGGGGGGGGGGGAACCAGGACGCGCTAGTCCACAGACCGGTGGTGTATCAAACTTGCAACTTGAAAAGTATTGGAAGCAAAAATGAGCTGTCCTGGCTCCCTGGTCATGACTCCTGGTGAATGAAAGAAATAAGAATAAAAGATGAAAATAAGGGGGGGGGAGGAGGTTCCGGATGGAACATTGGAAGTCTCGGGCACTGCCTGCCCAGCCTGAGTCAGGGCAAAAGTTCCGTGGCAAGTAGTGAGGCTGAGTCTCTTGTCAATTAAGGGCCCAATATAGAGGAAAATCATAAGGAAGTTCGCCCAAGGGAGGAAGGGGAAAAAGGAAAAACCGCGTATGACTGCTGAAAACTTTCAAAGGAGAAAAAAAAAAGAACAAAAAAGATAAAGTACTTTACCAGCCATACCCTGCTGTTAGTCTCCCAGAGGGGGAATGGAGGGCGACATCAGGGATCCGAGCAAGGGAGTAAACAGCAGTCGGTGGCGGAAAGGCCGCGAGCGGTCTCACCACCCGTCTAGCCAGGAAGCAGCCGCTGCTGGGGTGTCGAAGAATCTTGTGCCATCTCCATCCACAATCCGGAGCTTGCTGGGGTACAGAAGGCTGAATTTCATTCCCTTTTCTCTGAGTCGTTTGCGGACCTCTGTAAATGTGCGGCGTTTCTGCTGGATCTCCGGGGAGTAATCCGGAAACAATAGGATCTTTGAGTCGTTATAGCGGAGTTCCCCTTTAGCCCTGGCCGCCGCCAGGATCCGATCCCTGTCACGGTAGTTCAGTAACCTGAGGAGAAGGGGCCTTGCAGGTGCCCCAGGGATGGGCGGTGTAGGGGGGATTCTGTGAGCCCTCTCTACCACAAATGTAGAAGGCATCTCAGGTAAGTCCAGCAGCTGCACTAGGAAGGTTTCTGTAAACTCTGCAGGCTTGAGGCCCTCCGCTCTCTCTGGAAGGCCCAAGATTCTGATGTTGTTCCTTCTCAGTCTATTTTCTGTGTCAATGGCCTTATCCTGCAGAGCTTTTACCTGGATCTGTAGTGCCCGCACCTCACTTGAATCAGCCCTGGTAGTGTCCTCTAGCTGTGAAATCCTATCCTCTGCCTCTGTCATTCTGGATCTGAACTTATCCAAGTCATGCCTGATTAGACTGATATCAGTGGCCAGATAGTCCATCTTAGCAGTCAGGGTGTCCTTACAGGATTTGATCGCCTCATTACAGGAGGTGATAGCCGTCAGAATGTCGGCAGTGGTAGGGGTCGGCTGTTCAGATGTCATGGCGAGCACCTTTGTAGCCTTCTTACAGGTGGAGCGCCTCGTGGGCAAGATGGCCGACGGCGGAGTAGGGGGGCCGAAGCAAGCCGACTGCCTACCTGACGAACGGAGCCTGCCCGGGGAGAACGGCGGAGCCCGCGAGGTGCCCGATGCCTTCTTGGAACCCAGGGTGTGTGTCTGGAAGTCGAAGTATAGCGAGAAAGGAGTCCGGATCACCGACAGGATTAGTAGCAGAAGGGAGCTCAGGCAGCGTGCGTCTTCTTCCCTTCACATCCTGGCCACGCCCCCAACATGTTTGTTATTTTAAAAAAAAGAAAGAAAATTAAGCTTTACTACCACTTTAACTGAAGATTAGGCCCTCTTAAGCATGGAATGCATTAGAAGTCTCACTCCTCCAGCTGTACTAGTTGATGGATGTTAATAATAAAGGATTTCTTTTACTAGAATGCAGTCATCCACTACTTTGTTTCATGCACAGCCCTTTTCTCAGTTTGCTCTAGGTCCCTGCATGGCTTTACTGTCCCCAGTGATTCTCAGATTGGTCACATCACTTGTGGAAATTGTACTAAATTCAGACAGACTAAGATAGAATTTGATGGATAGGACAGGAAAGATGGAAAGTGATAAGATCTTTTCAACAGAATCAAAACGAGTCTATTCAGAAGCTAAACAATACAGAATAGGCAACACAGCATAAAAGTAATTAAAAGTAACATTTCAAGAAATACCGATAACAAGGACAGATTTATATCTTAACTAAATACTTTAGCACAGTGCCACCAACAGGTAAGAAGGCGGTATGATCATGTAACTCTGCATGACTGCCATACATACCTCACATTTTAACAGTTTTTATTTTCAATGCATTTAGTTAGAAATTAAAAGTAAATACCTTAATGTCAACCTACTTTCATCACAACTAACACAGTACAACTCTACTAGGGCATTTTAACATTCATTTTCCCTGTACTATGACAGTAAATCTTTCAATTACAATTAACAAGAATTCCAGCTAATTTTCATCAAAAATGTTTTCCCTATCTACATATACAACCACTGGCAAAAAGGATGGAATCACCACTCTTGAAAAATGGTCATTCAATAGTTTAATAGTGTCGATAAAAAAACAATCATAGACATGCCTTAAAACTATTTTCATTTAAAATTCCAACCTTCTGGCTTTAGGAAACAGTTAAAAAAAATAAAAAAGAAAGAAAACTGTAGTCAGTTGAAACAGAGGAAAAAAATATGGAATCACTCAATTCTGAGGAAAATATTGTGGAATCACCAGGTACTTTGCAGTTCTAAAACAAACATCTGTATCTGATTACATCCTGATGTCATTGTCACCAAACATCCTTTCAATTGATGAAATAAGAAAAGTGTCCAAAATCTCAATATAAACTTGTGCATTTATTGAAGATTTAATGACTGTCATCTCCCCCATACCTTTACCTGAAATTCAACCCCATATCATCAATATCAATGACTGTGGAAATTTGCATGTTTTCTTCAGGCAGTCATCTTCATACATTTCATTGGAACGGCACCAAAGTTCCAGCATCATCACCCTGCCCAGTGCTGAATATCACTTTCATCCAGTCACCCACAGTCATTGGTTGCTTTTCTTTAGCCCACTGTAACCTTGTTTTTTTCTGTTTAGGTGTTAGTACAAATCAAATGGGAAGGTTGTTAAAGGGAAGGGTACTGGTAGACCAGGGAAGACATCAAAGCGTCAAGATAGAAAACTTAACAGGTTCCGGACCGGCTCGCGTACATTTACTGCTGCAGAGTGGCTGGATAGCGCGAATCACTGTCTATAAACGGCGGCTCGCTCATGCACGGCTGCCTCTCCAGCAGTATGGCCGTGGGTCAGTTGGACTCAATGTCCGCTGGCGAGTCGCAATCACCCGGCACAGAAGAAAAACATGGAACCGCTGATGTAAACACGGTGGCTCCCCGCATTGTCAGGCGTCATGTAAGAGATCTACTGATCCCTGTCACTGAGATCCGTTAAATCCCTTATGCTCCTGGCAACCCAGCCCCCTCACAGTTAGAACATGCCTAGGGAATACAGTTAACCCCTAGATAACCCCATGCAGGTTAAAGCGATTGTCTACCTTAAAAAAAAAAAAAAACAAAGACCTGTAAGGCAAAGACATAATGAGCTAGTAGGCACCGCATACTAGCTCATTATGAAATATTCTCCTTAGAACGAAGCTCCCGCAGGGCTGCCCGGTGCCTGCAGAAGGAGTGAACATTTTCTCTGCGGGGATTCTTCCGGGTTCGCGGCTCCGGTGCTGTGAGTGGCCGGAGCCGTGAGATGTCACTCCCGCGCGGGAGCCTGTCTTTCCGTCGGACTTTGCGCCAGGCCTTGCTGGGACATCACTGCACATGTGCCGTGACGTCAACAGCTGCATTGCAAGTGGAATATCTCCTAAACCGTTCAGGGATATTCATTTTACCTACAGGTAAGCCTTATTATAGGCTTACCCATAGGTAAAAGTCACTTTTGGGGGTAGACAACCACTTTAGCCCCTTCACTGCCAATGACATTTACACAGTAATCAGTGGATATTTAAATTTCTGATCGCTGTATAAATGTCATTGGACCCAAAAAAGTGTCAAAAATGTCTGACATGTCCGCTGCAATATCGCAGTCCCGATAAAAAGCGCAGATCGCCACCATTACTAGTAAAAAAAAATGTAAAAACGCCACAAATGAATTCTCATGGTTTGTAGACGCAGCAACTTTTGCGCAAACCAATCAATAAACGCTGTTTGTGATTTTTTTTTAACAAAAATATGAGAAAGAATATAAATCGGCCAAAACCGATGAATGAATTTGTTTTTTTATATATTTTTTTGGGATATGTATTTTAGCAAAAAGTAAGAAATATTGTTTTTATTTGCAAAATTGTCGCTCTTTTTTTGTTTATAGCGGTGATCAGAAATAACGCAGAGGTGATCAAATACCACCAAAAGAAAGCTCTATTTGTGGGAAAAAAAGGACCAAAATTTTGTTTGGGTACAACTTCGCACGACCGCTCAATTGTCAGTTAAAGTGACGCAATGCCAAATCGCAAAAAGTGCTCTAGTCCTAAAGGGGGAAATCCTTCCGGTCCTTAAGTGGTTAAAGCAATATGCCTTGAAAACAGAAAATGCACAACAAAACAAAACAAGAAATGGTCAAAAACTTGAGTCAATGTCTGTGACCGAACTGTAAGACATCACCTAAAGGAAATAAGATTTACATACAGAAAAGCCAAACGAAAACCATCATTAACACCTAAACGGAAAAAAAAACAAGGATGCAGTGGGCTAAAGAAAATGATGAAAGTGATATTCAGCGATGAATTGCAAATCTGCATTGGGCAGGGTGATGATGTTGGAACTTTTGTTTGGTGCCGTTCCAATGAAATGTATGAAGACAACTGCCTAAAGAGAACATACAAATTTCTACAATCATTGATAATGATGATATGGGGTTGCATGTCAGGTAAAGGTACGGTGAGAGATGACAGTCATTAAATCTTCAATAAAGGCACAAGTTTATATTGAGATTTTGGATTTGGATACTTTTCTTATTCCATCAATTGAAAAAGATGTTTGGTGATGATGACATCATTTTTCAGGATGTAATCTGACGCAGATGTTTGTTATACAGTAGAACTACAAAGTACATGATGATTCCATAATATTTTCCTTAGAATTGAGTGATTCCATATTTTTTTCCTCTGCTTGATCTGCAAAAACAGTTGCAACTGATTACAGTTTTCTTTCTTTTTTTATTTTTTTAAGTGTTTCTTAAAGCCAGAAGGTTGGAATATTAAATGAAAATAGTTTTGAGGTATGTCTGTGATTAGTTTTTTTTTTTTTACACAATTAAACAATTGAATGTACATCCAAGAGTGCTGATTCCATACTTTTTGCCAGGAGTTGTATATATATATGTTTCCAAATATATTTGTTGTTTTCATATATGTTTTTTTTTTTTGTTTCAATAGCGTTTATTCAGAGAAAAAGTATGTTAACATAAACAGGAATAATATATCATTCAGCGATATAGTTATCAGACATAGTTGAAAATGTTTAACAGTTTAGATTAATACATTGTATAGGGTATGTTAGTTTTACAATAAGTGAACTATCAGTGTGGATAGGCCAATCCTTTTGAATTCTTATATGGATGTTATTGTGGTGTATACCTATGTAAAAGCGAGTTGTCAGAGAATCTTAAGGGTTTCTTACTCAAGGTACTCAGTTACCATGAAGTAATCGGTCGTTTCTAGAGAACTTATTGGAATGTAGTTTCACAAATTAACAGATGTTAGATTTTTCATTTTATGTTTGTTAGTGTTTTGTATTCGTCTGAAAGTTTGAATGTTGACCATGGGTTCCAGGTTTTGTTGAAGTTGTTGGGGTTTTCTCTTTTGATTGCTATCAGTTCTTCCATATCATATATTTCGTTTACTTTATTTAGCCAGTCTTTAATGGATGGGGATCTTGTGGATCTCCAGATTAGGGGAATTAATGCTTTGGCTGCATTGATCATGTGTCTCGAAAGAGATCTTTTGTATCTCCTAAATGAGAGGTTAGTGATGTTTATCAGACATAATGGCGCGTTTAGTTCCATTTTTGTGCCTGTAATTGATTTTATCCATCCCGCAACCTCGTTCCAGAACTTTTGAATTTTGTTACAAGACCACCAAATGTGAATGAATGTTCCTGTTTCTTTATGGCATCTCCAGCACCTGTCCGATTCATCAGGATACCATTTCTTAGATTTTACTGGTGTAATATACCATTGGGAGTAGATCTTGTAAGAGGTTTCTTGCATGCGGGAGCTAAGTGAACATTTATGATTAAATATACATGCCTTCTCCCATTGTTTATCTGTAATTTGTATGTTTAGGTCTTTCTCCCATATGTATTTATACTTATCCGTCGAATCGGGGTTGG
>BLSH010364363.1:2082577-2093826 GCA_018402905.1 Glandirana rugosa | reverse complement strand
TTATCTAGTTTCCGAGAGGTTCGTGTTCTTAAATGTCTACTTCTCCTGAAACTACTACTTAGTAATCGCCGGAGACTATATGGGCGTCCTTTATTGTGTTTGTGACTGGTGGGGAATTGAATACCCCTATACTGACTCTAACGGCGACTGTAGTTCTCCAGTAAGAGGAGCCGCGACTGTCTAGAGTTCTGTCTTTAGGTCTGAGATTGACTTGTTTACAGAAAATAACTTTTTTTGCCGAGTGTTTCCCTGTTTCGTTATTCTTCTGACCTGTCTTATTGAATGAGCGTGAGGGTTGTAAATTATTGGGATTTGTCTGTTTACCTTCTAAACCTTGGTCAGTGTTTGTGTTATTTCCTGCGGGTATATCAGAGGCCGCTAATGATTCATCATCAAAGTCCTCTTCATCTGTAAATTCTTGTGCTTGGAGAGCCTTTGATCTATTTGTCTGAGATTGATTTTTGAACATGTCTGCTATGTCAGGGCACGTAGAGCCTGTTAGTGATCTTTGGTATCTGGTTTGTGATCCTGATTGTGAGCCCGTCTTCTGGGGTTTGCCCATCTTTCTGAGTTGTGGGATTGTGTGGTGATTCTCTGTGCTGTATTAGCAGTGATTCATGGTGGCTGTATTCTCAGTATTGTAATCTGGGTGTACCAAGATGGCCGCTTGTAGATGGGGTGAGGCACTTACTAATATCTTTGATTTATGAGTTTCCTTAATTGATTCCTTTGAGGGGTTTAGGTGTCAGCAGTGCTCTGAATCTCTGCTCTTTTGGGGTATGGTGTTTACTTCTGTTTAACCCCTTGTGTGCCGCGCTAGTGGAGCGGTAATTTGCTGGGCACAGTATCAGGCCTACTGTGCCGCCAGCCCCGCGATCTTTTCAGCGGTGATCCGCTCTGTCAGCGTGGGGAGAGAGGGACCTTTCGTGCGGGAGAGGGTCTCTTTGTGTGGCCGCCGCCGTCCGCTCTCCGCGCGCTGTACTGCTCGCGGATGGTCCGAAATTTAGGCCGGTGTCAGGGTGGCTTGGGCCTAACAGTGTGGCGTGTAGCGGCTGTGTCGGGTGAATATCTCCCTTTTCCCTTAGGTCTCTGCCACAATAGGGGTATCAGGATGAAGGTGGGGGTGAGATGAGTCTTTTAAAGGTGGAATTTTATCTCACCTTTCCTTTGTTGTTGCGGATTGCTCTGGAAGAGAATCTTGTGTCCGGAGCTGTTCCACAAGACGTCCGCCGCTCGTCCCTGCAAGCCACGCCCCCAGTTTTGTTGATGTTTTTTAATTTGTTTAGCCAAAAAAAAAAAACCCAGTGGTGATTAAATACCACCAAAAGAAAGTTCTATCTGTCTCTAAAAAATGTCATTTGGGTACAGTTGTGTATGACCACGCAATCGTCATTTAAAGCGCAACAGCTCTGAAAGCTGAAAATTGAGTTGTTGGCCGGTTGCCTACACGGGACATGTTTTCTGTTAGCAAGTGAGGCAGGCTGCCCAGGCTGGGAAAGGGTTAAACCTGTTTCTTCAGTTATTTTTGAGCTCTGCCCTCTCCCCTGTGCTGTAAATAAAATGGGAAAGTGCTCTGCACATGCAGAGCTGCTGCATGGGAAGAGGACACAGACAAGCCTAAAGATGTCATCTCCAGCTTCTTCACTGAAAGGGCTCACTTTTGACCCACACTTGATTGCAAATGCTGTAAGGAGGATTGCTGTGCCTTGAAGTCCGTAGGAAGCACCGTGGGCTCCAAGATTAGCTAGCACCTGGAGAACATGGACGCTATCTTGCAGAGGTATGCCTGGGCAGCCAACCAGTTGTAGTTACAATTAGGAGATGGACTGTGTTTATATTGGACTGTATCAATAAAAAACTTTTTAAGTAAAGTTGCACCAACTGTTCTGAGCTTGGTCTGAAGTTATTTAAAGAGGTTGTAAACCCATCTGTGTCAGTTGTACCTATAGGTAAGCCTATAATAAGGCTTACCTATAGGTACTGTAAATAAATAAATGTGCGCTGTTTAGGAGATATTTACTGTATACTGTGCCAATGATGTCATCGGCACATGCGCTGTGAAGAAACTTTGCTTGCTGATGGGTTTACTTCCTATTTAAAGGGGCGCATGTTGGTTCTGGTTTATCAAAAGAACCAGGATCTGTTAAGCACAAATGGGTATGAAGCCTAGCTGCTACGGGGAGCCTCCCCCCCCCTTTCGGCTCTTTAGAGGGTTGAGTGTGTTTGTGTGGGGACATGCGGGACTATGTCCCTGCCTGTCCTCCTCTCCTCCTCCCCTCCCTTCCTTACTACCAATCCAGGTTTTGTCTGCTTCCAAGGACACACCCCACCACTCGTTATTGGCCAACCACACCTATATATACTGCTGGACATGCTGTTCCCACATCAGAGGTCTCTTTTCCTCCAGACGGTGTGGTTCCTCCTGTTATATTATAGTGGTCATCCTCCTTCTATATAGGTAAGCCATACGTTGGGCATTTTGCCCTGATACTGCCCCAAGCCTCTCATCTCTTTGGGAGACTGGGATGGCAGCTCCATCTATTTGTCTGTCTGTACTCTTTTTTGATGGTTGCTTTCCTTTTCTCATAGGCCCACAGTGGCCATTGTGACTGACTTGGCTTTGCCTATACATTTGGCGGTCACCGCCGGTGGACAGTGAGTAGATTTCTGCTTTGCTTTTAACGTGCCTTACCTCCTTACTTCTTGTCACCATCTGCTGTGTGTTGACCATTACTGCATACTTTCCCCTTGTTTTTTGTTTATACTCTAGAGCCTTTTGGTGTTGAGGCATCCCCTGTCTGTTTTTTGGTTCTTGTGGGGGAGACCATTTCCAGCCGTTTCCGCCCGCATGCCGCCATCTTTTGTGATCTTTGACGGCTTGCCCAGTAGCCACATATCCTTTGTGACACACTACTACCACCAATTTAGTCACCCTATTACCTGTCTGGTCTACAGGAGCCATACGCACGCCCGGTTGGGGACTCCCCCCTTCCTTGGGGACAACGCATGCCCATGTTTGTTAGTCACATGTATGTATATTTACTCTTTTGCAATTGCTACTGTTTCATTTACATTTATAATTATATTATACTTATGATTGTTGTTACTTTGCAGAACCATTTTATCAACATTGTTGGGTATTTTCCTTGAAGAAGAAGTTAAACCATAAAGCTCAAAACTTCGAAACATGTCAGATTCACAGTACTCCAGCTATCATTAGGCCACACTCTAGGCCTGGCTGGCCTTCTGTCCCAACATTGTTATAGTGTTACAGTGGTTCTCACTTATTGTCAATGGTTTTATGTCACTTTTCTTTGTGATGTTTTTAGCTTAATACATTTTTGTACTTTATTATACATTGGTTCAATACTTTTTGGGTTTTATAGTGCTGTGCAAAATCCCTTTGGGCCTAATTCCAGTTTGTTTGCAATTTTTTTCTGGGAATGCAGCACTATTTTCCGTATCTTGATGTAAACACAGGGGACAATTTTGTTAGCTGCTATAAAGGGTTAACGCTGTAAGACAAGGAAGAGGAATGTAGTTGCTGTGAGTAACCAAGTACTAACATAAGCAGTCAGTCATTAGGCGTAGTACATGGTATAGGTGACAGCTTCTTTGGTAGAGAGGGGGTCAATATTCTGGCTCCCTCCCTAGTGGTGAGTTTCCAGTAGCAACAGGAACTGAATCCACTCTACAGAGATTCATGGCCTGGACACATGTGTATGGAAGTGAAGGAGTTAATGAGTGCACGCATTAGGTCTGTACTATGTGCATGACGGGACCCCATTCTGTTACTGGGAGTGAGGTAATAGAGATACTCTGGACTAGTGGAGATGGCATAGGCTTAGCACATCCTGTCTAATGCAACATCGACCAAGTTACAGTGTACAGTGAAATGGGATAAGTACTTTCAGAGAAATTCTGCACTTTTACTGCTCATGGTGTGAAGGCTCATCTCTAAGGGGAACTGCCTTAATGCATACCTCCCAACAGTCCCAGTTTGGGTGGGACTTTCCCGCATTTACACCTCTGTCCCGCTGTCCTGCTGTACAGGGGCTTTGTCCTGCATAATTCTGTTGATTAAATGTTGCCTTCTAGCTCAATAGGACCTGCAGCTGTGTGCACATTCAGCACAGCCAGTGATTGGTGAGCAAGATAGCTGGGTGTGCTCTGTGCAGCCCCCATGAGAGACTGCAGCTGTCAAATCTGAGCTGTGATGTCGGGTATGGGCAGGACTGCCACCCATACCCACCCCCTTTGTCAAGGAACCACTGCATAGGGAAGGAGGCATTGGTACATTGCTGGCTTGGAAAAAGTGCCAAGGCAAGGTTTTTTCAGCCTTCTTTAGTTGAAAGTGAAAGCAGAGTAACTCTCCCACCGCTCCTTCAACAGTCTCCTTGCTCTGCACTTAGAGCTGCATCACAATATCTGGTCTTTTTTTTCTTTTAATGAATTTGTAATAAATTTTCATATTTTTAAATTATCTGAGTATACGGTGCTTGTAAAGTCCCACACTATTTTTCTCTAGAACATTTTACTGTATACAGGGATGTGGCACAGGGTACCTAGTGGTGTCCACGGCAGCCATTCCGTGCTGACTAATATCCATTTTTCTCTTGTGAGATAATAACTTTCTGTGACCTTTTTTGAGCTGATGTTGTTCTAAATAGTCAGTAAAACAAATATAAAATCATGAATTTCTTTTTACAATTTTCAAATAAAATTATGATCATATAAAAACAAGAAATATTTCATTCAAAATGTATAACCATACATTGCTGTATACTTTATAGAACGGGGTCGGCAACCTGTCGATCGCGGTCCATCTGTCGGCCGCCTGCAGGTGACAGGTAGACCGCAAACAGGTTCCTGCGCCGCCGACCCCCGCCCTTTATGTTCCAGTCCTTGTCTCCTCTCCCAGCCTCCAGCCTCCTCCGTGGCTTCGCCGCACCATCTATGTCCCGATATCTCTCTCTCCCTCCCGCCTCCATCCTCCTCCGCTGCTGTGATCATTGAACAGCGGAGACCGGGAGGAAGCACAGCTCAGGACGGAAGGCGGGAGGAGGAGCTGTCTAAACTAACTTTTTATGTTAAACCGCTGGTGATTGGTTGCTAGCACACAGGGGCTCATAAGTAACCATTCACCAGCTTGCTAATATGAAAAGTCACTCTGCCAGTTCCCGCCCTCTATCCAGAACTGTGCTGCCTCCTGGTCTCCGCTGTGGAAACATGTAGGACACTGTGGTATGGGAGAGTAGGAATGGGGGGAGGGGGTTACTGCTATAGGGGAAAGGGGGGGGGGTTACTGCTATAGGGGAAAGAGGGGGCAGAAGACACCATTGTGTGTGTGGGGGAGGTGATGTGAAGGTGGCAGAGGACACTGTTATGGACAGAGTTACTCCCATAGCAGTGTCCTATACCACCCTTCACATCAGCCCCACCCCCCCTCCCACTGATCCCTGCATTCTGACCGCAGCACACTCCTAATCCCAGCATTCTGTACCACAACGCACTAGTGAACCCTGCATTCTGACTGCTACACACTCCTGATCCCTGCATTCTGACCGCAACGCACTACTGAACCCTGCATTCTGACCACAACGCACTCCTGAACCCTGCATTCTGACTGCAACACACTCCTGAATTCTGAGCGCAACTCACTCCTAAACCCTGCATTCTGACCGTAACGCACTCCTGATCCCTGCATTCTGACCGCAACACACTCCTGATCCCTGCATTCTGACCGCAACGCACTCCTGAACCCTGCATTCTGACCGTAATGCACTCCTGAACCTTGCATTCTGACCGCAACACACTCCTGATCCCTGCATTCTGACTGCAATGCACTCCTGATCCCTGCATTCTGACCACAACGCACTCCTGATCCCTGCATTCTGACCGCAATGCACTCCTGATCCCTGCATTATGACCGCAACACACTCCTGATCCCTGCATTATGACTGCAACACACTCCTGATCCCTGCATTCTGACTGCAACGCACTCCTGAACCCTGCATTCTGACCACAACACACTCCTGATCCCTGCATTCTGACCGCAACACACTCCTAAACCATGCATTCTGACCGCAACACACTCCTGAACCCTGCATTCTGACCGCAACACACTCCTGAACCCTGCATTCTGACCGCAATGCACTCCTGAACCCTGTATTCTGACTGCAAAGCACTCCTGAACCCTGCATTCTGACGGCAACACACTCCCGAACCCTGAATTCTAACCGCAATGCACTCCTAAACCCTGCATTCTGACCGCATGCACACCTGAACCCTGCATTCTGACCGTAATGCACTCCTGAACCCTACATTCTAAGCATAACACACTCCTGAACCCTGCATTCTGACTGCAGTACACTCCTGATCTCTGCATTCTGAGCGTAATGCACTGGTGAACCCTGCATTCTCTGCATAACGCACTCCTAAACCCTGCACTCACTTTTTCTGAGTAAAACAAAAAAAGGTTGGTTACTGTTTTTTTTTCTTTTTTGGGGGGACGGGATGACACTATGCCCAGTGATCTTCGACTTCATCAGTGTTGTTCAAGTAAATCTCCATCTCTCAAAGGTTGCCTACCCCTGCTCTAGGAAATCCCTATGTACACATATGCCAGGGACCAATTGTCGAGGATTCTGGGTGATGTCATTGACCAAATATGATCATGACCACTGACACCACCGGAATTTACAAGTTTTTCAAAATTAGAAGGGTACCCTGCAAGGGGGGACAGGAAAGCCTTCCCCCCTAGCAAGGCACCTTGTCCTTATTTTGAAGGGACAAGGGTCTCATCCCTGAATCTGGTCTCTTAAGGGCTCATTTATACTTGCTTCAGCTTCAATGCACATTAACGCTCCTACCACTTCAACAAGCTTTTATAATGTGTTTTTGATGCTTCGGTGGTGCTTCAATGAGGCTTCAGTGGTGCTTCGATGAGGCTTCGGCCGTGCTTCGACGAAGCTTCGGTGATGCTTCAGTGATGCTCTTTTGAAGCTTAGTTGACGCTTGGCAGATTCCCTGTGTGTTTGTTGATATCTCACACCTGCAATGTCTCCAAAACAAAGTGAAGCTAAAGCTAAATTAAAGCCTCTCAAAGGCTGCAGGTGCTTCAAGCGAGCTTCAAGAAAGTGTTGTCGCATCGCATACTAGCATAATTATGTTAAACTTACCTGAAAACAAAGCCTTCCAGTGCCAAGCTATCAGGCGCTTCCGTCTTCCATCTTCCTTCCAGGTATGCGGACTCCGGCTGTGTGAGTGGCCCGAGCCGCTATGAAGTCCCTCCCGCGCATGCGTGCGGGAACCGCCGCTTACGGCACAGGACTCTGAAGCCCCGTGGCCATTCCTTCAAAGCGCATGTGCCAGTGACATCACCGACTGCATGTACAGTAAATATATCATAAACAATGCACGTTTAGGAGATATTTACAGTACCTATAAGCAAGCTTATTGTAGGCTTACCTATAGGCAAAATGTCAGAGTTGGGAGGTCTAGACCAAAATGAGCAGTTAACCCTTGCAGTGCAGGCACAGCTCCATTGCAAGGGAGAAATGTTGTGTTTCATGGAGTTGAGCTTTAATGGATTATTGAATTAGTCAGCAACAGATACACCACTCTGAACTCCAGAGATTGAACTCACTACAAGTGGATGGTGCACATCCAGATCAGGTGCTTTGGCCCGGGATGCTCCTCCGTCATCCAAAGACAAAGTATGAAGAAAATAGAAGAGCCGGCACACCGACCAAACAATCTGAATGAATATTAAGTTTATTGCATACACGCATGTTCCTGTCTGCGGTATGGAATAAACGTAATATTCATTCAGATTGTTTGGTCGGTGTGCCGGCTCTTCTATTTTCTTCATTATTGAATTAGTAATGGACATTTTATTGTGTAGCCAGGAGCTGAGTATGCACCTTCCCTGGAATCAGAAGACGTTTCATTCTATTAGTTATAATGCAGCTGCTTTCCCCTAGCGTTCCAGTTTGGCTGATTTGTGACTCTGATAATGATAAGAGAGCAATGCATCTTGGGACATGTAGTTTACTTTTAAGGATTTGCCCCCTGGCTGCACTGGTGTGAAACTACAGCTACCAGAAGGCTGATGGAAAGAGGAGATTTCTGGGAGAAGAAGAGCCTCCTGGGAAAGATTATAAGACTATTCACATACATTGAGCTTGGACACTATACACAGACAGCCATACTTTGCATTAGGTTGCTGCTTCTTGTAGTTCCACAAAGTTAACTTTGCAAGTCAGTGATCACTGTGAAGCTTCTACTGTTTCTCTACTGAAAAGTTCTGTTTCTTATCATACCTCATTCCCTTGGATTAGCATTTTTCTAACAGCCAATATTTATTGCATGCAACTGAAACTGCAGAGAGCTAGCTGAAGACCAATTGAATTGTCAAGCACTCACATGTGCCCCACTCACATGTCCAGTTTATGTATTTGTTGAGTTTGAACAAAGGTAACCTACAATCAGTAATATTTTGCTAATGTGTGACATTTATTTAGTTGTAATTACTTTGTGTGCATAATCTCACCCTTTTGGGTCCAGGTTCCTTCTTTGATATTCCTTTTTAGTAAATATTACTGATTTAACTTAATTTGGTGTATTTCATTACTGTGTCTTTACTTAAAGGAAACTAGCACAATGAGTGAACCCAGTGTGTCAGAGGTGGCAGAGGACTCACAGAGTCAGGGTAACCATAGGGGTATTGATATTTCTTGCGACCCTCACAAGGGCAGCGCTACACTTATATCATGCCTGTATTATTTCAGTACTGGTGTTCATCTATATACCTATGGTTAATGTTATATGCTGTTTGCAGTAGTTCCTCTACTCCCAATTACTTTGATTAGATTACTGGTTAAATTCCCAGGAAGGGAAACTCACTCTTCTGTAGGTTTCTGTTCTTTTAATTACCTAAAGGTTTAGTGCGCTATCCTGTTTGGGCAGAGCCATTTCTCTTAAAGAGAGTTCCACCCATTTAAAAGTCAGCAGCTATGAAAAGTGTAGCTGCTGACTTTTAATAAATGGCTACTCACCTGTCCCATGGTCCAGTAATGCGGCCACCCAATACATCGCTCCTCTCCCCCTCCCCTCCACGGCACCAGCATAGCAAGTGTGGGCACCCAGCCGTGGCTTCACAGCCAGGCGTGCACTGCGCATGCGCGAGCCGGGCTGCTTGTTGTGAATGGCTAGGCAACCTTCTGGGACCTGTAACGTGTCCCAGAAGATTGCTGGGAGGGAGGAGGGAGAGGTGAACTTCCTTCTGGTTCCGCGGTGCCAGGAAAGGAAGTGGGAGCTGGGTCCCGCCCCCCCCAAAAAAATGACATGCCAACTGTGGCATGTCAGGGGATCACCTACACTTAAAGCGGATGTTCCACTTTTGGGTGGAACTCCGCTTAAACCCTTCCAAAAGATGGCTACAGATGCTTTTATACCCCCCCCCCCAAACCAAAACAAGTGTTGAACTATTGCAGTGGGGAAGTCGCTCCACTGTTTTGATCATTGTTTATTTTTCATGGAGTGCTGAGTGTCTGGGTGCAAGATCATATGTTGGGCCCCCTCCCCAGAGAAAAAAAATGCAGGGCATGCAGAGCACCTGAGCAAAAAAGTGGGTGAGGTTTTCATTGTGCTGAATATTGGCTGTGGCTTAAAGGGATGTGCTTCAACCCACGTTCACATTGGGCCATATTGACATGCGATCTGACATGTCAAATCTCCAGCTATTGCAGGCAACGTCACCGGCCAAAGTTGGCGTCGCACCGATCCCCAAAAGTAGTTCCCGTAATACTTTTGGCGACTTTGGGGCAATTTGAATAGACATCTGTGCATGAACCCGCACAGATGTCTGGCAAATCAACCCTGAAGTCGGACTGCATTGCCAGTTTGAAACAGCTGATTTCACACCCGCCCTCAATGTGAACCTGGGCTAAAGTGGAGTTCCAGTCGTTTTTGTGTTCATTAAAAGTCTGCAGCTGCAAAAAGTGTAGCTGCTGACTTTTAATAAATGGACACTCACCTGTCCCACTATCCAATGATGCAGCCTCCCAAACCCTCGGTTCTCTCCCTCGCCCGCATTACAAGTGTAGGCACCTGGCTGTGACAGCTTGCGGCCTCCTCAATGGCCTGGCAATCTTCTGGGACCTGTGATGTGTCCCAGAAGATTGCAGGGAGGGAGGGGGGAGAGAACTTCTTCTCCAGTCGCCTAGGTGGCCTGAGCGGACATGAAAGCCAAATGTGGTATAGAAGGGGGTGAGGAGTGCTTAAAGCAGAACTTACACTTTTGGGTAGAACTCCGTTTTAAATGGAGTCTAAGATGACTTGTGTAGTTTAGTGTATCTTTCACCAGTGCTCACCTCTTTGTACCCCTCTTTCATCAATGCTCACTTCTGCACCCCCTAGAATATAGCTAGAGCTAGAATATAGCTTGCTAGCTTGTGAATGGGTGGTTAGTCCTAGCAGCCCTATGCCCCATGCCAGCTCTGCATCTGCCCTCTTCAAAGGGTGGTGCAGTGCAGGGATACCTGAAGTGGATCTCCATTGAGCTGAAGCCACAGGTTGCAAGCATGGTCCCAGCTCAGAGGGCGTCATTGCCATCAGAAACAATCTCTGCAATAAGTGAGTGCCCAATGGGCCTCATATCCCCCATGGGCCCTGTGTGCATTGCACACACAGCACCCGTTAAAGATAAACAACTGAACTCCTCCATTAGCGATATTTCCCCTCACTTCCTGTCTTGCTGACAATATTTTACCAACAATGAACAATACCAAGCTATTGCTCCAGGCAGTGTAACCATGCCTCCCACCTTTTGAGATGGCAATGAGGACACCTATTAGTAAAAGTATGTAGGCATAAGACACACCCCCTGCCACACCCCTTAAAGAAAAAGAATACAAAAAAATGATTGGTTAAATCCATAACTGTTTTTTTTTTCCTTACCACTACTATTCCTTTATATTGGCTTTTGGAATTTACAAATGCAGCAATTTAGGAATTTGATGAAAGGTTTAGCACTGGGAAACACTTATTGAAAGATAAAAAGTGCATTTTATATACAACTATATAGATCAGAGCAAAATGAGGGACAACTGAGGAAAAAGGGACAGAGGGACGTTCAGTTGCTGCAGGAGGGAACTACATGGGGATTGATTCCAGTAAATCTCATCCCCGCTGCTCTTCCTGTCCAGGCTCCCCTTCCTTCTGCTGCCCAAGCACGATTTGGAAAG
>BLSH010364363.1:2054951-2068837 GCA_018402905.1 Glandirana rugosa | reverse complement strand
TAGCACGGCGCTAACAGCCGAGGGCGTACGTACGTGCCCTCACTGCAGTGCGTCGAGGCCGGTGAGTGTCTCGGCCTCAGGTACCGGGGCCTCCCTTCTCCCCGTCTTCTATCTACGTCGGACCTCGCCCCTGTAGCGTCCGAAGATTACGTCCATTCACGGTGTATTACGTGATTATACGTTACGGATGATCGGGTAATACGAAAACGTAACGTCTCATTATTTCTCCTTCATTTTGAGTAGTCCCAAATGAGAGATAATCTCAACTCGCTTGGAGACCTTCAAGCCCAAGACGACCAGGCAGGCTTGAAGCCCTGTTTCAGGCCCAGGCCCAGGCCTGCCTTGGGCTTGCTAGCGTGCCTGTTGCTTGGGGTAACTTTAGTTACCCCTGGGCTTGAAAATTGCGATCGTTCGGGTTCCGTCCGGACCCGGACCCGGACTTTGTCCCGAAGTTCGGACGGACCAGCAGAACCCGAACTTCCAGAGGTTCGCTCAACTCTAATAGAGAGTAAACCCTGATGAGTTTTACTTCCTCTTTATTACTCTGCAATGCAAAAGCATAATGGGCTAGTAGGCATTGCATATTAGTGCATTATGTGGCACTTACCTGCATTAGAAGCCTGCGATGTCCCCGCTCCAGGCTGCATCTATCTTCTGCCCCTCTTCCCTCCGGGGCCATGGACTCCGGCTCTGTGAGTGGCCGGAGCTGCGTGACGTCACTCCCGTGCATGCATGCGGGAGCCGACAATCGCGGCACGATCTCAGCGAAGAAACAGCTCAGAGGCCGTTTCTTCACTGCGCATGTGCCCACGTCATCGGTTTAGGAGATATGCATGGAACTTACAGGTAAGCCTTATTATAGGCTTACTTGTAGGTTAAAGTGGTTGTCAAGGGTTGACAACCACTTTAATGACCTTACATACTATGTAGGGTCAAATATGCTTTTGTCCTCCTCTGTGGACTATTTAGTATTCCCTTGGATCTATTAGTGTGCCACTTTATTTCTTCTTTCATTGTAATAAGAATCAGCCACCTCCAATTGTATCATAACTCTGTCCCTTTAAGGTCACTCTCCAGTCTACTCCACCCTCTGAGAAATGCATATATTAGAAAGAGAAACTACATAGTGCTTTATCTCTTAAAAACATTTATTACCTCAATATGTAAAACGATATACACTCACATTTACAAAGTGCTTAAACTGTACCAAGTATAGCCAGCCACAATGAAGAAATCTGTGTTATACTGTACATATACAGCGATGGAAACTCCAACCACTGGATAGTTTTTACTGGTTTACTATATGCATCGTGACATCAGCCAGCCCCGTCCCTATGTGTTTCGTCATTAGATTACGTGACTTCCTCAGGGGGATCTGCATATTAAGTGATTAGAATAAGCGCTGCACTTCTTATTCATTATCATTGTTATAGTATACACATGGGATTATGATTGGGTTATGATTATGATTAGCTGCTGTTTTTATACATATTTGCACACAGTTTAAATATAAATATATTTGCTTTTTTAGGTCATTATAGTTGCTCACAAAACACAATATCTAATCGTCTGTTTTTACTGCCCTGAAATGCAATTGTTAAATTAAAGTGGATGTAAACCCAAAAAAAAATTACTGTCACTTCTACCTTGTATAGGAGAGGATATCATGTCATCTGTGCCCAGTTTTGCCACGCAGAGTTAATCCAATTCTGAGTGATATCCTTATCTTTTTTTTTTTAGTAGGAAAAAAAACCGACTGTGCTGTGTGAATGACAGGTGATTTTCTTATCTTCTGCACAGAGCAAAAACAGCATCACCCCCCCCCCCCTTCCATCTCCTCCAGCTCTCAGTATAGAGCTGGGTGTGAAGTCTTGTGACATCACAACTACACCCACCGAGCTTCAGCAAAGAGAGACACCCACTGATTCCAGTGTTTTTCAAGTCTGCTACTGCTGAAGGGGGTGACATTTGCAAGGTAGGGATACATGCAGGAGGTGTGCACGTACATATACATTAATACTGTGCCATTAGTTTATACTGGGTGAGTGGTGGGTTTACATCCACTTTAACCTTAGGGCATTGTTAGAATTACATCTGATCTGGATCTCCATAGCAGAGTAGAGATGTTGTGTGTACTGTGTCACATCAATGTATGGCCATGTTTAAAGTGACCCTGTCATGAAAAATACATTGCTTAATAAGGGATGTAACAGAAGACTGTAAATACTTAGCTCTCTTGCTGTTTGTCCAACTCCACACACTTTGAAATCATCCCCCAAAGTCTGCTGGAAAACTGACACTTCTGTAAGTGTCAATTTTCTGGGTCCCTGCAGCTCTCAATGGTTCTTCCACATCATTGCTGTGTGTTGCAGTGACCTAGAAGTTAACAGAAGCCAGTGAGAGCTACAGGGGACCCTGAAGATCAACATTTCAAAGTATTGGTTTCCCAGTGGAGTTCTAGGGGAAATGGATTTTACAGCACAGCAGAGTTTAGTGGCAAGGACAGCTTTTACAGACTTCTTTAATGGAATATTTTTAACCAATGTATTACCATTTTATGGGACAATTTACAGCAAAAGACCTTTAAGGTTAAATTGTACTCACAGATACACTGTTTATTACCTTAACATGGTTTAGGGAACTAGTTGGTGACAGCAATGTGGGTAATAAAACCAGGTTTAGTACTAGAGACCCATTTAAGAGTGTTTCACTATTGACCTTATTTGTAGGTTCAGAAGAGAGGCAGTGCTCCATACTCCACTAGATCCTCTCCAGTCTCAGTTTCAAGCAAACCAGATGCAAACGCTAGGAAGCCTGTCTCCATTCCATCTCACCATCACTTTCCAAAAAGACTGAGTTGCACACTGATGATGACACACGTATAGAAGTTTATTCAGCCAGTATGAGCACTAACACTATACACTGTAACACGTTTTACCCTCAAAGGACTAATTGTAGACTCATAGCCCTTAAGAGTGAAACGCGTTAGATGGGGCAGTCTGTTGTTGGGGACACTTGGGGTGTGTTTCCGCTGGCTGAATAATATTTTGGCATCATCGGTGTGTGGCTCCATATTTGGAAAGTCACTGTTGACCTTATTTAAAGAAGAGTTCCTGGTATGGATATTTTATATATCTAGCTACACTGATGCACCTTGGACCTGTGCAACTATACATATACCATACCTGACCAATGTCCCTGGAAGCTGGAAATCAGTGAAGTAGACACCACCACTTGCTTTCAGGTCCCGCGGTGAGTGGCTGCATTGTGAACATTGAAGGTTGGCTACTTGGCACGGGGGCTAATTTTGAGAATGCGTTGCATTTTCTGAATGAATGCAAAGTGTTGTCTAATGGGATAAGGTCAAGAGTGTGACATCACCTCTCCACCTCATCCATTCAGAGCATTCTTTGCATGCTCTGAATGGCACTTGCACCAAGCTGCTCCTGTGTTCACAATGCAGCACGGCAGCTGCTCCATTCGGGACCCGGAAGCAAGGTAAGATCATTGGGAAAGTGTTGTCTACTTCGTTGATTTCCAGTTTCCAGGAGCATCAGCCAGGTATGATATATGCATAGACACATTGGTCCAAGCTGGACCAGTGCAACTATGTATAAAATATCCTTACCTGGAATTCCTCTTTAAAAGAGATGGCAGATACAATTTGCAAAGAAAAAAAATCTAAAGCAAAATTGACCCAAAATATTTATAATTTACTTTTAAGTCAAACTGATTAAGCACTATTTAGTGAATTGCTTGCTGTCTACTCTTACCCCATAGGATGTAGAGAAAAAATGCATTCCAGTGTGAATCTCCATTACAACCCTTACATTTGGTGTTGGACAGGCTAAAGGATGCTCCAGGCTTTCTCTGACCTACTCTCCTAGCTGCTCTGCTTAAACAAAAGACCATTTGTAAGGTTTCTTTTTTTATATTGATTTGAATGTCGGCAGTGAGCTATAAAACCAGCCGGTGGAAATGAAAATAAATTGCCACTTCCTGCCAGCTTCACCTCTGGGTTTGATAACGGAAAGTATCTCTTTGTATGCTTGCCATATTTTCACTGTAGCATGTATCTTTGTTCTCTTCCACGATCTTAATTATCGTAATGTGCAGGTCCTAAACCTGAAATACATTTCCAGAAATTACTGTTGACTTGGGCACATTTAAATGATTGTTTCCAATAAAGCTGAGTGAAGCAAGGAGTAAATAATTGGATTGTGCTATGGGGCTGCAATTGATTCTATTCTCTTTGACTCTTTTAATTCATTATTTAATCCTGGCATATTTTGGGCAGTACATTATTATCTGCTGATCAGTGCAGGCTAATATGGAAACTATGCATGTAATAATGATCATTTTCTTAGCCATATTCCTTGTCCTTTACTTGCTATTCTTTTCAGCCTGTTCAGTCTTAGGGGAAGTACTGTGTGAACAAAGGCTGCATTAGAATTCCATGAGTAGCAATGTAATTTGCAGTCTGCCATATATTCACAGCTCTGTGGTATATATAAAGAAGCAACGGAAACAGGCAAAAGGAAAACATAATCTAATGTTTAATGTTTTTTTTCAATTATGTGTACCTTTAGCTAAATCAGTTGCAAAGCCCTTATAGTTATTATACATAGAAAAAGCCCCACATTATGCATTATACTTCAATTCATTTCTAATAACTGAGACCCTCATCAGTAGCCTCATTTTTCATGTAGTAAGGAGGCCATTGCAGTAGTACAGCCAGGGTGGATTTACTAAAGGCAAATAGACTGTGAACTCTGCAAGTGCATGACTGGTGTATTGCTGATCATTTTGGCTGCCAAGACCGAACTCTAAACCTTAAGCCTTACCCCCATATATAAATAAGACACAACCACATCCAAATGGAATTTAAATGGCCGTAGCAGTCTTTTATTAACAAAAACACAAAATTAAACAATACGTTATTTTTATTACCTTCCATAACAGATAAACTTTACCCCGCTAATGTACAATACTGACTTTCTTAAATTTGGAGGTAAGCCTGGTCTATCGAATTGGCTGTATCAAGCACCAAGTTCCATGCCACGGCCCCCCCAGCCGCAATTACACCGACTCGGGGACAATTAGTTACCACCAGATACAACCCCGATACTGATAACGCCATATTGACGTCACATCTACGAGAAGGTGCCCATACCAAAGATTAATTTTTTGACCATGCCCACCTTCAAAAGCCTGCAACCCCCGCCACAACGCCCGGGTGGGAAACCTCACACTTGAGCGGCCCGCCACAGCTGAAAAGCCCTCCGAATACCCTCCTCCAGACTCAGGAACCACATATCAATTCCAATGGCGTTCAAGGGAACCCCACTCCCCCTCAAATAGATCCAGTTGACCCCTTTTAAGTCCAGATGACGCACTGCCAGGCCGCAGTTTCTGACAAAAATTTTTGCCACTTCTTTGTCCACCTTAATCCTAGCCTTATTAAGTTTTTC
The DNA here is from genome assembly GCA_018402905.1 of Glandirana rugosa. Taxonomy (NCBI): domain Eukaryota; kingdom Metazoa; phylum Chordata; class Amphibia; order Anura; family Ranidae; genus Glandirana; species Glandirana rugosa. The sequence continues at coordinate 2,063,366 of BLSH010364363.1, read as the reverse complement.
CACCGAGCGCACCAAGTGCCAGGAGGATCTGCCCACAATGTCGGAACAAACCACAATGGTGTTCAGGAAGAAGGACCTTAGCCGAAGAAAGTCCAACTTTACATCCCGGATCAACTCCCATGCAGTCTGGAGCCCGAGATCATTACCCCCAACATGCAACACCAAGATATTGGGGGGGGTCTATCAACACCCGAGACCACAGCATGCCCGAGACACCGATCCACCTCACGCTGGCCGTACTACGTGGGAACCCCAACTGCCTGCCCTCTGGTCTGACTGCAGCCCTCTTGGCACCCCAAAAAACAGGAGTGGCCGAGTATCCAGACCAAACATTCTCTGTCTGAAAAACACAAGTTTTATTTTATTGAAACACAAACAACACAGACAGACTGAACACAGGGAGAACAAAAAACATACAGCAAGAGAGTGAGAGTGAGAGTGAACATATAAACTGAAACACCGGGATTCCCAGTGCCCAACACGCTGTAAAACCTAATCACCCAAGCCCCATCTAGCAGCCTCCGCGGCGGCCCCAATCCTAAAAGAATGTGAGGCGAAGTCCGTTGGAGTGAAACCAGCAGACAATAAGCTCTTATCTGATCTGTCTTAGATCTCCAAATCCACAAAGAGATCCTGTCACCATGCACCATGACGTCTGAGGCCCTCAAACCTCCCCCTCCACGGGTAGAAGGACTCACCAGCTTACCCACCCGAAGGGCCCCCGAAAAAAGCCAGCACAAAAGCGAAGTCTTAAAGAGAACCACCTCAAAAGGAGAAGAGCAATCTTTCTGCAAATGCTCCAATAATACCCCCAGCATGTCAAAAGAAACGGGACGGCAGAAATCCGGATCCCGCCTACCCTTACTGTAACCCCGCAGAGCTTTCTTCACCAAAAAGGATTTTGTGACGTCTGCCCAACCCGAAAGCTGAAACAAAAATGCCAGGCCTGCCATTTTTTCAGCGATGACATAGCGACACCTTCCTTGAAGTTCTTACCTATGAAACACAACAGAACGTGCAACCGATCTTCTTCCCGAAAGCAACCACCCACCAAACTCACCAATTCGTGCCATTTACGCCATAACGTTCATATGCTGCCGACCGCTGAATCAAACCAGCTACAGTGGCAAAGGCAACGTTCCACAGATGACTGGGGCATGGAATTCGGAGCTGCTCCGCCTCCAGTGCCAACTGACGGAATTTTTCCTACTGCAGGCGAGAAAGAGCATCAGCCACTGAATTATTCACCCCAGGCATTGTATATGGACAGCATATACAAAAGCATTTAAATTCAGACAGAGCAGAACAAAACGCCTAAGCAAACGCACAACAGCCGGAGAAGAAGCTGTAATGGTATTCATGGCATTCACTACCCCCAAATTGTCACAATGAAAACAGACACGCTTGTTCCGAAATTCCTGGCCCCATATTTTGACCACCAACACTATGGGGAACAATCCCAATAGTACAAGGTTGCGAATGAAGTCAGAATTACTCCATACCTCTCCTCATCGTCCCGCACTCCACTGGCCACTAAAGTATGCTGCATAACCCACCGAACCTGCTGCATCCGTATAGAGATCCAAATCGAAGTTGGACACTAGCACTCCCATCCACAAAGACAGACCGTTGTACTTGTCCAGGAATACCTCCCGAACCCGCAGATCATCCCAATGTTCCCTGTGGAGTCTCACAAAATGATTTTGGGGATTTTACCAGGGCAGTAGCAGCCGCAAGCCGGCGGCAAAAAATTTGCCCCATGGGCATGATCCAGCAAATGCGAAATTTAGCTTGCCCAGAAGAGACTGTAGGGATTGTAACTGTAATCTCTTACAATGACAAGAACGCATAACTGTCTCCCGAAGGTCGTCCAGCTTATCAACAGGTAGCTTACATTCCATCCTAATCATATTGATAATGATACCTAAAAACTTCAGTTCCACAGTGGGACCTTCAGTTTTTTCCAGTGCCAATGGCACCCCAAAAACCTCAAATACATGCTGTACTGTGGCCAACAGGATATGGCAAGTCCGGGCTGATAACCAAGAAATCATCCAAATAATGGATAATGGACTTAAGACCTGACAAATCCCGCACTACCAACTCAAGAAAAGAACTGAAGGTTTCGAAGAAGAAACAGGAAATGGTGCAGCCCATTGGCAAGCAGTGATCTACAAAATACTGTCCCTGCCAGGTGCAACCCAACAGACAGATACTCTGTGGGTGAATGGGCAGCAACCGAAAAGCTGCCTCGATGTCAGTTTTGGCCAGGAGAGCACCCTTACCAAACTGGCAATGGCATCCTCGAAAGAGGCAAAAGACACTGCGCACAATTTGGGGTCAATGGCATCATTGACCAAACCACCCCTAGCATGTGATGTATCAGGCAAAATTTATTGTGTTCCTTCTTGGGGACCACTCCAAGAGGAGAAACCACCATCGGCGGAAAAGAATATGGGCCTGTTATCCTTCCCAAGGACACTACCTTGGTCAATTTCTCGGAAACCACCTCGGGTTGTAAATTTGCTGAACGCAAGTTAGCCATTACCGGAGGGACACTAGACAAAGGACAGAGAGTCGGGAAACCATCAGTAAACCCCTGCAACAAAAACAGAGCAGTAGCCCTGTCTGGGTACCTACTAAGAAACTGAGCCATTTTTTCCACCTGTACCGGATTTCTCCCCTGCTTAAAACACTTCGACAAGGGGTGTGAACCTCTGCATTCAGAGCATGCATGCTTATAACTAGGCTTGTGCAATTCGTTTCGTTCCGAATTTAGTTTTTACCAAATTTTGCAAAATTCGGCAATTCGGACGAATTCCGAATTTCTGAATTTTTCAGAAGTTTCGTTTTTCCGAATTGCAGTAATTCGGCAATTGTGGTAATTCGGAAATTCACGGTAATTCTGCAGTTGCAGAAATTTTTCGGGAATTCTGCAATTGCGGGAATTCGGAAATTCAGCACTCGGAACAGCCGAAAATCCGAAATTCGGAAATTCAGGAATTTGGAGATCCAAAATTTCGAATATAACTAAAAACATTTGAAATAATAACTAACTATAACCTATTAAATTATAGGTATTGGAATTTCCTTGAAAGTTTGTCTGTTAGTGAACTTAAATATGACATTTATCACTAATAGCCATTTTTTCAAGAAAATTCCAATACCTATAATTTAATAGTTATTTATTATTATTATTTCAAATGTTCTTTCTTATTTCCGAATTTTGGAAATTCGGAAATAAGAAAGAACATACGAAATAATAATAGCTTATTATAATTTATAATAAGTTAAAACAATAAATGAATAACTTATTATTTCAAATGTTCTTTCTTATTTCCGAATTTCCAAAATTTGAAAATAAGAAAGAACATTTGAAATAATAAATAACTATTAAATTATAGGTATTGGAATTTCCTTGAAAATATGGCTATTAGTCATAAATTTCATATGTAAGTTCACTAACAGCCAAACTTTCAAGGAAATTCCAATACTTATAATTTAATATTTATTTATTTTTTCAAATATTCTTCCTTATTTCCGACTTTCGCAGTGTGTGACTGTATATATACATACTGTATGTATATGTGTGTGTGTATACCATGTGTGTGTATATAGTGTGTATATTGTATGTATATTGTATGCATACTATGTGTATACTATGTGTATATTGTATGTATATTGAAATATACATACAATATACACACAGTATACACACATACATACATACAATAGGCATATATACAGTCACACACTGCAAAAGTCGGAAATAAGGAAGAACATTTGAAATAATAATAAATAAATATTAAATTATAGGTATTGGAATTTCCTTGAAAGTTTGGCTGTTAGTGAACTTAAATATGAAATTTATCACTAATAGCCATATTTTTAATGAAATTCCAATACCTATAATTTAATAGTTATTTATTATTATTTAAAATGTTCTTTCTTATTTCCGAATTTTGGAAATTCGGAAATAACAAAAACATTTGAAATAATAATAGCTTATTATAATTTATAATAAGTTAAAATAATAAATGAATAACTTATTATTTCAAATGTTCTTTCTTATTTCCAAAATTCGAAAATAAGAAAGAACATTTGAAATATTAATAAATAACTATTAAATTATAGGTATTAGAATTTCCTTGAAAATATGGCTGTTAGTAATACATTTCATATTTAAATTCACTAACAGCCAAATTTTCAAGGAAATGCCAATACTTATAATTTAATAGTTATTTATTTTTATTTCAAATGTTATAACGACAGGAACTCCCAAATCTGTAGGTCCCCTCGTTGTATTGCCAGCAATACCCCTTTCGTTGTGCGGCTGACGGTGCTGAGGCTGATGCACCCCTGACCCCCCCTTGAAAGGGTTGGGTAACGGCCCTGGTCGGGGTCATCAGCTTCACAAGCTTATGTCCTTGTGGTCCCACCTCAGTGAGGGCCTAACTGCTTTGTGCTGTCGAAACTGCTCATCGTAGCGCAACCAGGCTACACCCCCGTACACACTCTGGGCCTCACTAATGGAGTCCAGATAGCAAAACAGAGCTGAGCAGTTCTCCGGCGCCTTCTTCCCGATCACACTGTCTAGAATATTGAACGCCTGAAGCCAATTCCCAAAGGTCCTGGGAATCAATCAGTAGCGACGCCTCTCTTCTTCCTCCTTTTTACTCTCATCCGGCTTCACTTTATCTAAGTTAAACTTGTCCAGTAGCAGAAGGGAAAATATCTCAACACATTCCCCCTTCCAGATCTTTCCCGCAAATCCGGCTTAAGATGCGCAGCCAAAGGGCCCTCAAAGCAAACGTAAACTTCGCATCTTGCCGAGTCAGATAAACGCACTCTGTCGGGAGCACCCTCCGCTTTCTTCGATTCCAACGTCGTCTTGGGTATCGGCGAAGCCATTGCAGCATCTGGGATGACCGAGCCCATCGCAGCGCCCCCCGCCATAGTCATACCCCCAGGCACCCCGGCGGGGGTTACTGGCGGCGATAATGTAGAACCAGCGAAGGAAGTACCCCTATCCCCCGCAGTAGTCCAGGCTGATGCTGGCAAAACTACCAGAGGGGAGGAAACACCAGCGACACTGCGCTCTAAGAGCTCTTGGCATCCTGACAACCAGGTCTGAAACACCTGTGCCATTAACCCCTGCTGCCCGATAACCCCGGCTGAGGCTGCAGCTGGGGGACACCCCCCTGCGCACCCTCGCTCGGGCACCGACTGCCCCAGCAACCCATTCAAGGCATTACCCACTGATGCACCAGGCTGCAGAGAAGTTTGCACAGAGCTAACAATCACAGGAGATAGGCATAGGTACAGACAAACAATTAGACTTACCTGGCTGAACCGGTGGTTGCACCCGCACAGCCGTGCCTCCAGATCCTCGCAGGTCTCCTTCTCCAGCAGCAGCTCCTTCCTCCCCTTGGGACACTTAACCAGCCTCAGAAGCCAAGAGCTCTCCCTCAGACCAGTCTGCCTCTCCATCCGCAACAGCATCCAAGTCTTTCAGGGTGCCCTTTGGTGATGCCATCAGCTGCCCAGCACCGTCCTCCCACGCTGTGCACTCTACTTGCCAGAGTGGGCCACAGATGCCGTTCTCTGCTCCTGCACTGGGGACGGCAGCAGCAATGAAGGACCTTCGATACCTCTGCTTCTACCAGGTAGAGTCCCGGCCGCTGATGGAATAAGGCCGGCACCCGCAGACACTCCTCTCTTGCGCCGAGCCGTGCTGACAGCAGGGGAAGGCCCAGCTGAGCCGGCCGCATGGTCCAGTGCCCTAGTAGAAGGGGAATGGGAGTAGGTGGATGTGGTTGATCTCCCGCCCGGGTCCTGCCCATGGAGAGGATTCCTTCCAGCCCCACTGGCAAAACGAGGGGTCTGTCTCCTAGATTTTGGAGCTGAAGGGTCCCTAATGGGGCTCCTAGTGCGGCGACCAGACCTGGGGGTTACTTCTGGATTGAGGCGCACAGGAGGCCTAGACCTCCTTGCCCGTGATGAATGGGGGTTGGATGAAGGATGAACCCCCCCCCAACCCCTGCAGCATGTTGGTCATTTGGGACTCCAGCCACTGAGGGCCATTTGCCACCGCTGCTGCCCTGATCTGAGAGAGCATGCTCTCAATGTCCATCACGGCAAAACTACCCCACGCACAGACCTGCAGTAGCTTCTACAAACATTTCTCCTTGGGCTGCAAACTCCAATTGACCCCAAATCACCACCCCTTTCCTACCAGACCAAACATTGTCCCCACCCTGCCACACCTTGCCCCGTCCTGGCTCCATCCAGTCCTAAAAGACCCTTAACCTGCCCAACTACAGCCTAGACTGCAATTACAGTCATGTAGGCCCTCCTCTTAATGCTGGGCATAATGTTTCAGGCCTGTTCTGTTGCACTCATTTTAGTTAGCAACTGTAAATGCGGTAAATCATCACTTTGTAAAAAATAACCAATGAGGTGCAAGGAAAATAAAAAAAAACACATTTTTGCTCGCACACGATTGGATAATGGAAATTAGCAGAGCTTTACTACATTTACAGTACTAATTTCCAAGGAAAGTGAGAGCAACTGCACTTGCAAGGTACACAGTCTATTGCCTTTAGGCTGGGTTCACACTATTGCTGATTGAACGCGGGTTTCCCCTCATCCAATTTGCATGACAATAGAGTGTGACCGGTTCACACATATGCGGGGCAGCCACGGAGTGCACTGCAGAAGAGTCCTTTGCGTCTTTGGCTCAGCTTCAGATCCGTATTCAGCCAAAAATTCTGACTTAATTCAGACCTGAAACAGTGAACAGGGATGCATCGGGCCCCCTGCTGTGAGCCGCGCCACACACAGTGTGAATGCAGCCTTAGTAAATCAACCCCACATGGTGTCTATTCAACCTTCTATCACCAGATTTTCCTAGTTGAAATGCTTTTACTGATCGTGATGTTATGTTTAATTATTAATATAGTATATCAGTGTTGCTCAACTTTGAAGGCCTTTTAGGAGTAGGCAGGTTTAGCCATTGCTAGGAGGGATTGGTATAGTTTGGGTGCAGTAGGAAAGAAATAGTAGGTAGGGAGTTTAAGGAGAGATGAGTTTGGGGTCTATGAAGGCCTCCCTGTAGTTTCCCTTTGAGGGGCAGCCAGAAACTGTTCTCCTGAGTGATCTAGCTGGATATAGTCTCAACCTTTCCAACATCGAGGAACCCTTGAAATAATTCTCCAGTTTTGGGGAACCCCTGCTAAAAATTAAAAATCTACATCTCATGATACATTAGTGCGATGTTCAATGTGAAGAATGCTCCTTACACTTGTGGTAATTGGGAACAATTGCCCCCTACAGATAGCTAAAAAGATCAATGATGTCAGTGGGAATTTGTTTGAGAGGTAGAAATTGACCATTGGTCAAGGAACCCCTAGCAACCTCTGGAGGAACCCTAGGGTTCCATGGAACCCTGGTTGAGAAACCCTGGTCTAGAGAAAAGGGCCTTGGCATAAACAACCTTTATAGTGGGCAATGGATCAGCACTGGGTCTGCTATGAAAGATGTAGTACGACTTGAAAAAGCTAATGGTATTCCATTAAGTAAATAAAACATTCAAGTTAGAATCAGAATGAGTTTCTTCTTAAACTGGTCATAGATGAATCAAAATGTTTCTGGGTTCAGCAGAGACTGACCAAATTTTGATCCATGCGTGACCATCCTGGTTCAACAGAAGACGATCTTCTATCAACAGGAAATATTAGAAAACATTTATCGACCAGTGTTTTCTGACAGTAGAGAGTCTTGCTGTCAGAACACAATGTCCCAGATGGGGGGATTCCTCCAGGAATCAGGGAATAAAATGGCGGTCATTGCAACTTTTTATCTCGCACGGTATTTGCGCAGTAATTTTTAAAACGTGTTTTTTTTTTTTTTAAAAAAGTATCATGCATTAAAAAAAAAAACAAAACTGTAAAGTTAGCCCAATTTTATTGCACAATGTGAAAGAGAATGTTATGCCGAGTAAATAGATGCCTAACATGTCACACTGTGAAATTGCGCACAATCGTGGAATGGCGCCAAACTTCGGTACTTAAAAATCCCCATAGGCGACGCTTTAAAATTTTTACAGGTTACATGTTTAGAAATACAGAGGAGGTCTAGTGCTAGAATTATTGCTCTCGCTCTAACGTTCACGGTGATACCTCACATGTGTGGTTTGAACGTTGTTTACATATGCGGACGCGACTTACATATACCTTTGATTCTGCGTGCGAGCTCGCGGGGATGGGGACACTTTTATTTTTTTTATTTTTATTGTTTATTTTATTTTTTTTTTTTTACACTTTCCCTTTAAAAAAAAAAATCTTGATCACTTTTATTCCTATTGCAAAGAATGTAAACATCCCTTGTAATAGGAATACTGCATGACAGGTAGTC
>BLSH010364363.1:2043338-2054941 GCA_018402905.1 Glandirana rugosa | reverse complement strand
TTACAAAAGATTATAAAGGACAACTATCTTCTAGCAGAAGACAACTTGGTCCTACCAGTGCGTACCTAGTTTTAAACCAGTCAGAGACGACTTGGGTCTTTGTAAAACTAAGTAGATACTGGTCAAATTCTTCTTTGAGTAAGACTAAGATTGAACTTACAAAATAAATGAATTACCTTATGGTAATCGAAAAAGTTCAGCATGATGTAGAAAGTATCGTCTGGGTCACGACTAGGTAACGGGTGATATTTCCAACAAATACGGTTCCGGGAAAAGAGATCTGGTCCCAAAGAGTTGGTCCATCAAAATGTTTCTGGGTTCAGCAGAGACTGACCAAATTTTGATCCATGCGTGACCATCCTGGTTCAACAGAAGACGATCTTCTATCAACAGGAAATATTAGAAAACATTTGTCGACCAGTGTTTTCTGACAGTAGAGAGTCTTGCTGTCAGAATACAATGTCCCAGATGGGGGGATTCCTCCAGGAATCAGGGAATAAAATGGCGGTCATTGCAACTTTTTATCTCGCACGGTATTTGCGCAGTAATTTTTAAAACGTGTTTTTTTTTTTTAAAAAAAGTATCATGCATTAAAAAAAAAAAACAAAACTGTAAAGTTAGCCCAATTTTTTTGCACAATGTGAAAGAGAATGTTATGCCGAGTAAATAGATGCCTAACATGTCACACTGTGAAATTGCGCACAATCGTGGAATGGCGCCAAACTTCGGTACTTAAAAATCCCCATAGGCGACGCTTTAAAATTTTTACAGGTTACATGTTTAGAAATACAGAGGAGGTCTAGTGCTAGAATTATTGCTCTCGCTCTAACGTTCACGGTGATACCTCACATGTGTGGTTTGAACGTTGTTTACATATGCGGACGCGACTTACATATACCTTTGATTCTGCGTGCGAGCTCGCGGGGATGGGGACACTTTTATTTTTTTTATTTTTATTGTTTATTTTATTTTTTTTTTTTTACACTTTCCCTTTAAAAAAAAAAATCTTGATCACTTTTATTCCTATTGCAAAGAATGTAAACATCCCTTGTAATAGGAATACTGCATGACAGGTAGTCTTTATGGAGAGATGTGGGGTCTATAAGACCCCACACCTCTCCTCCAAGCGGGAAAGCATCAGATCAAAAAAAAAATTAACAATCTGATGTTTTCTAGCTGGAAACCCAGCTTTGTTTACTTTTGCTGGACCGGATGTGATGTCATGGCATCACGCCCGGGCCCCCGAGAGCCATAGAGATGACCGGGAACGATCTGTCCCTTGGATCTCAATGGTACTTTCTTTTGGCTGTGGCGGTTCTGTTTTCAGGCGAGTCAGTAAAGGCACCAGATGGCGATGGGAGGGGGGATGTCCCCTCTCGCTGCCTGTAAGAATTATCAATCGGCTGGACAACCGCTATGATTGTTCTTACGGTGTAGGGAATCGCCGACTGAAAAGAATACCTCATTGATGCCTGCAGCTGCACGCATCACTGAGATATCACCAGACAAAGAAAAGGATGTCATTTGTCTATAGGCCGGTAGGGAAGTGCAATTACAGCAACTTTTTTTTTTCCTTTTGGGATAAAGGTTTTGCATAAATAAATATGTTGTATACTCTGAGAATTGTAAGCACTCCTATCAGTGGTAAATGGTTTGTCTCAACCATGTAACTGCTACATCTGCAGGACAGCTTGTTCTGTTGAAAAACAGATTTACTGGCTGAATAACCATTTGAAAATAAAGAAAAGAATGCTTAAAAAAGGAAAATGAATACAGCTATCAAATCTAAGAATTGATAAGGTGTATTATAATATATATTTACTTTTGGGTTTAATACTGCTTGAAAGCTTCAAGGATGGTGGAAAGAAGAGCAGATTTTCCATTTATACATATCCCTCTTCTTTTCTGATATCTGATGTTTAACCACTTCAGCCCCGGAAGGATTTCCCACTTTAGGACCAGAACACTTTTTGCGTTTCGGCACTGCGTCTCTTTAACTGATTTTGCGTCCTTTTTTTCCCACAAATAGAGCTTTCTTTTGGTGGTATTTGATCACCTGTGCGTAATTTCTGATCGCCGCTATAAACAAAAGAAGAGCGACAATTTTGCAAAAAAACCCAAATTTATTCTTTTTTGCTAAAATACAAATCCAAAAAAAATATATAAAAAACAATGTTTTTCCATCAGTTTTGGCCGATTTATATTCTTCCTCATATTCTTGGTAAAAAAAATCACAATCTGCGTTTATTGATTGGTTTGCGCAAAAGTTGCCTTGTTTACGGACGATGAGAATTCATATAGAGGAAGCCTGTGATCATCGCCCTTCCCCTCTAACAGAACGGAGATCCGTGTTTACATACACGGACCTCCATTCTTTCACTGCGGGGGGGGGCCATCACGGGTAGCCGGCAGTGATCGAGTCCGCCCTACCCGCTCCCCGGACCCCCCCCCCGCACACAGTGAGCGTGCGAGCGTGCCTCCGGCTGCGTGCGCACACTCACAGCACTAGTTATCGCAGCCATCGTCGTATGACGGCGGTTTGCGATAACGAGCCACTCTGTCGCCGTCAGACTACGGTCGGCAGTCAGCAAGTGGTTAAGATCCTAGTAAACCTATTATGAAGACAGAAATGTGGAAATCTTTTCTGGTTAGGATAGTTAAAGTTGTATAATATAAGAGGGGCCCTATTCTACATTTGCAAATGGGTCCTCTGGCTTTTAGTTACACCTCTGATGAACACCTCTATTTTTATTTTCTTTGTCAGGATATTTCTCTCACACCATCACACAGGGATTTAACTAAAATAAGCTATACCAGTGTGATATCCTAAGACTTTAGGCATCAGGTCAGAAGTATAGCATAATTATCTAAGTGATAAATTACTGAAGATGGTAACTAGAGTTGAGCGGACACCTGGATGTTCGGCCGAACTTCGCAAAAAAGTTCTAGTTCGGCCCCGAACTTGACCCCGAACCCCATTGAAGTCAATGGTGACCCGAACTTTTGGGCACTAAAATGGCTCTAAAAAAGTCCTGGAAAGGGCTAGAGGGCTGCAAAAGAAACAAAATGGGGGTAAGAGTAGGACAAGTGCCCTGCAAACAAATGTGGATAGGGAAATAACTTAAAATCACATAAAAAGATAAAAAATGGAGGAGGAGGTGGATGTGGAGTAGGAGGTTGAGGACACAGGTTTTTTTTTAAACCAGCAATGTAGATGCACTTTTTAATTTTGTGCAAGAAATGCCCCGCTGGCCGCAAATGTAATATTTTGCACAAAAAAAAAATGTTTAATTTGCCTAACTGCATTGTAAAAGCAGCATTTAAATATGCCAAAATGTTGCCAATTGAACTAACAGAACACGATTAAAGTAGTGTCCGTGACACACAAGCAGTTGCAAAAATGGCTGCAAATGCCCACCTAACAAACAGAAAAATTGCTTAGGTTTTATATGAGGCACTTTGCTTAGCAAACAAAATGTACTCTAGCAAATGTACTCTAGCAAACAAAAAATCTCCTCTAGCACCCACCCACCAATAAATCGCTGTTTTTAACAGATTTTCTAAAGCTAATCTGTCCCTCACAGCAGCAGCAGCATCCTCCCCCTACACTAGTATGAGATGATGTGACGTGCAACACTATGTGACTCCAGCTTATATAGAGGCTGAGTCACATGATGCACTGGCCAATCACAGCCATGCCATTAGTAGGCATGGCTGTGATGGCTTCTAAAGGCAAACGAGTGAAACGCTTGTTGATTGGCTGCCCTGCAGCTATTCAACAGGCGCAAAAAAATACCCGAACCCCGAACCCGGACTTTTTCTCAAATGTCCGGGTTCGGGACACGGACACCCTAAAGTCCGGAACGAACCGAACTTTACAGTTCAGGTTCACTCAACTCTAATGGTAACATTTTCATTGGGCTAAGCCCAGTTTTCTTGGATTGTCTTAATTTACAAGTGCTCCCTATGACAATGCCATTTTATTTTACTTTGCAATGGAGGATTATACTTCTTAATTTGGGGCACCCACAACCCTAAGCATCACCCACCTGCCGATCCCATATTCCAATGAGCTGGTTTTACAGGCCAATACCACAGAGTGGAGGAAAGTTTCACTATAACAGATAACTGTATTTTACCAAACATGTACAGTATGTCCTTCAAAACAGATATACAATGAGTTGCAAATCATTACCTTTAATAAAAAGAAAGTGTTGACTAAACTGACTGACTTCTGTGGTGCAGGTTTAGTTCTACAGCCCCTTACCACCCTCACAAGGGTCTCATCTAGGTGAAGACATGCTAATTTGGCTTAGGGTGTACAGCCCTGGCCAAAAGTTTTGAGAATGACACAAATATACATTTTCACAAGGTCTGCTGCTTCATTATTTTTAGATCTTTTTGTCAGATGTTACTATGATGTACTGAAGTATAATTAGAAGCATTTCATAAGTGTCAAAGGTTTTTATTGACAACTACATTAAGTTTATGCAAAGAGTCAATATTTGCAGTGTTGATCCATCTTTTTCAAGACCGCTGCAATTAGTCCTTGCATGCCGTCAATCAACTTCTGGGCCACATCCTGACTGATGCCAGCCGATTCTTGCATCATCAATGCTTGGAGTTTGTCAGAATTTGTGGGGTTTTTTGTCCCCCCCTCTTGAGGATTGACCACAAGTTCCCAATGGGATTAAGGTCTGGGGAGTTTCCTGGCCATTGACCCACAATTTCTATGTTTGGTTTCCCAAGCCACTTAGTTATCACTTTTGCCTTATGGCAAGGTGCTCATGCTGGAAAATACATTGTTCATCACCAAACTGTTCTTGGATGGGATTGGGAGAAGTTGCTCCCAGAGGAAGTTTTTGGACAATTCTTTATTCATGGCGGTGTTCGTAGGCAAAATTGTGAGTGAACCCGCTCCCTTGGCTGAGAAGCAACCCCACACATGAATGGTCTCGGGATGCTTTACTGTTGGCATGACACAGGACGGATGCTGGCGCTCATGTTTTCTTCTCCGGACAAGGTTTTTTTCCGGATGTAAAAAGTAAGCACTCACTTACTTGAACTTCAGGGCACAGCTAGCATATAGAGAGTTGGGCCTAGTACTGGCCCAGCTAGGCCTTATCAATAGCCTTATTACAGGCAGGGGCCGCGGGCCCTTATTGTATAGCAAAATAGAAAGTTCTGATGCTAGCTGTCCCACAGATGGACTACTGAACACAGTCAGCCCTCTTAAGGCACTGCCAGCCTTCCTGGCCGCAGCTGCCTAACCCTGCTTCCCATGACACTGCAATCTGCTCCACTGGCTCTGCACCTATCTCAGACCGCATCCTCCCAGTCCTCTTAGGCGTGCCTCCATAGTCCCCCTGATTGCACATGTCACTCACCAGCCCTCCTGGCTGCAACCGGTGGTTCCCTCCTGAAGACTTGCCCGCTATTACTAGCTCCTGCTGTTCTCTCTTGCTCCTCCTGTGCCTCCTGTCTGGATCCTTCATGAGTTCTTGCAGAGCTCCATCCCGCACCCGAGCCCAGGGCCCAAGGTCACCCCCCCAGACTGGGGGGGGTTTCCTCAAAGGCCCCAATGGCCTAGTACTCCATCTCCAGTTCTTCCACCCGAACTACTCCTCCCCAGCTGGGCTGACCCTGGTTATTTGAGGAGGCCTGCCTGCCCCCTGACCAATCCAAGTAGGGGATTGGTCAGGGCTCCCCAGAACACCGCAGGCAGCTCCACCTCTCTTCCCATCCTCTTCTTCTAGCACTTTCTAGAAGCAAGAGGGAGGTAACCGATAAGTGGCACCACCTGTGAGTCACCAGCTGCTACCCTGAGCCACTCCCAGCTCAGAATCAAAACAAACAGGCTGCCAGCCAGGCCTGCCTAAATTTACCTATCCTGTAAAACAAAAATCCTATTCTAGCACCTAACTAAGTAGAGGGTGCTACAATTGCAATTCATCTGATCACTCCATACAATTCTGGAGTATATGCAAATTGCCATTATAAAAACCAAGGCAGCAGACTTTGTGAAAATTAATATTTGTGTCATTCTCAAAACTTTTGGCTATGGCTGTAAACTAAATATGTTAATAGAAATGTATTGATTCTGACTAGTGGCATTTTAAAATCTAAATGTACCAGTACTAGCTGCAGAATAGTCCCGTCACAAAAGAGTTCTTCCAAAATCATATATTGTAATATGCCACTTAACTCCCTCTATATATTGGTGGCTTGTTTGCAAAACACATACTTACCCATACAGCAAGTCCAGCATTTTCTGCTGTGATCCGCTGTATGGGTGACAGTTCAGGTCCTGTGCCGCCATCTTGGTCCACTTCAGTTGGCTGCCTCTTTTGGGTTCAGACAGCCAGCTATTGATGACGTACCCTCTGACTGCTCTGTGTGTCTGATCCTAAAGCCTCCTGGGATATGTGATGAGAGTATCCCAGGAGGCTGCAGGACCTGGGCATGTCATTCTGACCTAGACACAATGGTGGGAGTGGGACTGGAGTAGAAAAAAAGAAGAAAAAAACAAATAGACTAATAAAGGTATTTGTGAAATATTAGTTTTGGGTAGACTAACCCTTAAAATAAAACTTAGTATTACACTGCATGAGTCAGACACTGACAAAAAAAAACCCATTTAATAATTTTGAAACTGATAAATATTTACCCTGCATCTTCTTTCCCAGCAGTTGTTTTTCGGTGAAGAAACCACAGAATATTTGCCATTAAACTGTTGTGTGGTCTATTGTCTTTGGCTGCCAAACACGGTATAATCGCCTCTAAGTATGAGAAACACGTTGTTTCTAAGAGGCTATCGTCTGTGCAGAAATGAAATAAACAGCCTGGAGTACCGGGCAGGCCAACTGCTTTATTTTACAATGAGACAGGCCCTCCTCTGCTGCAAGATGCCCTCTGTATTCTTGTCGTCTGTGCTAATGTAATCAGCACTTCAGCATTTGCCTGAATAGTTTCACATTTCAGTTTCCCAACTGGGAATCTTAAAAGGTAGAGCTAGGCTCTGGAGCTGTATATCCAGATAACTGCTCTGTACTTGGAGCAGGGCAGCACAGCTCTTATAACAAGGCTTTATGTGTGTCTCATTCTAAGCAGTGACAATGTGCAAGCTAAAATAAAGTCTAATGATTACTTTTAAAACTCTTGGTGCCTACGACCTTATTTAATCTGACTTTTCATAACTACTCACAGATAGGCAGATCTCAGTCCAATAATGATGAGTGCCCCTTCTTCTTGTGCCTGGAGACTGCATTTAGACCAAGGATGTGTACAATGCTGTGAAAACACTCCTATGGAGCGCAGTAGAGATACTCCCTGTTAGCATGTTGTTAAACCGCTTCCGGACTAGCTTGCGTACATTTACTGCTGCAGAGTGGCACAATCCCGCAAATCGCCACCTATAAACGGCGGCTCACTCATGCGCGGCTAGCGGGTGGGAGCGC
Source organism: Glandirana rugosa (assembly GCA_018402905.1). NCBI lineage: Eukaryota > Metazoa > Chordata > Amphibia > Anura > Ranidae > Glandirana > Glandirana rugosa. The sequence goes on along the minus strand of BLSH010364363.1, from coordinate 2,047,484 downwards.
ACCGTCACCAGCATGCTTTCTTGCCGCCACACTCTGCAGCAGTATGGCTGCGATTGCCTGGCAGAGAAGAAAAATGGGGAACTGCCGATGTAATCAGGCAGCATCTAAGAGATCTACTGATCCCTGTCACTGGGATCAGTTAGATCTCTTATGCCCCTGGCAGCCTAGCGTCCTCACAGTTAGAACACGCCTAGGGAACACACTTAACCCCTAGATCACCCTCTGCAGGTTAACCCCTTCACTGCCAATGACATTTACACAGTAATCAGTGGCTATTTAAATTTCTGTCGCTGTGTAAATGTCATTGGTCCCAAAAAAGTGTCAAAAATGTCTGACACGTCCGCCGCAATATCGCAGTCCCAATGAAAATCGCAGATCGCCGCCATTACTAGTAAAAAAAAAAAAAATAGTAAAACCGCCAGAAGTGAATTCTCATGGTTTGTCAACGTGGCAACTTTTATGCAAACCAATCAATAGACGCCAATCGCAATTTTTTTGCCACAGATATGAGGAAGAATATATATCGGCCAAAACTGATGAATGCATTTGTTTTTTTATATTTTTTTTTTTTTTTGGATTTGCATTATAGCAAAATGTTAGAAATATTGTTTTTTTTTTTCAAAATTGTCGCAATTTTTTGTTAATAGCGGTGATCAGAAGTGACGCAGAGGTGATCAAATACCACCAAAAGAAAGCTCTATTTGTGGGAAAAAAGGGCGTCAATTTAATTTGGGTACAACGTCGCACAACCACACAATTGTCCGTTAAAGTGACGCAGTGGCGAATTGCAAAAAGTGCTCTGGTCCTGCAGTGGGAAATCCTTACGGTCATTAAGTGGTTAAACAGGCATAGTTGCAACAACTATTCTCATAATTTCTCTGTTCCTGTTGATTCCAATAAAAAAACAAGGAGGACTCAGCCATGTGTACAGCACAATCTTGTCAGGTTAAGGCTGGTTCACACAGGGGCGATCCGACTTCAGGCGCGACTTTGCTAGGCGATTTAAACGCAACTTCAACGTGCCTTCAGCACGACTTTGGGCGACTTACAACATGAGTTAAAACGACCTCCATGCCAGGCGAATTTGCCTGTGGCCAATCAGAGAAGGGAGGGAGGGCGTTGCCTGGGTAATTTGTGGGGAGCACCTGTGCAAATTTCTTTCTTTTTCCTGTCGTCTTAATGTACACTACTGAAGTCGCTCCAACTTCAAAAAAGGTTCCTGTACTACTTTAAGGCGACTTCAGTCCGATTTGTACCCATAGAATTCAATGGAAGTCGCCTCCAAGTCAGATCCCCATCTATATTGAAGCGACAATATAGATGGGGATCTGACTTGGAGGCGTCTTCCATTGAATTCTATGGGCACAAGTCGGATTGAAGTCGCCTTAAAGTAGTACAGGAACCTTTTTTGAAGTTGGAGCGACTTCAGTAGAGTACATTAAGACGGCTCTCATTCACTTCAATGGGATTTCTTATGTCAAGCGACTTGGGGCGACACAAGTCAGATCCCAAGTCGCTGTAGTGTGAACCGAGCCTAAGGGCCATATCCACAACAGCTTTCAAACACTCACAAATGTTTTTTGTTCATTAACCTCTGTGCTACCTAACACTGATAGTCGCACAATATGCAAATAGTAAACATTGAACGGATACAAAATTCCCTAGAAATCAGATGATTTACAAAGCAATATGTGATAGGTGATTCATGTATGGAGCAACTTCCCAGAGTGATATTCCTCTGTAGGGCTCCATGTTGGAAAGTTATGCTGGAAGATCTTTCCAAAGGGAACTGTGCATGAAGATGTCTGCTTGGAAAGAGCTAAGTATAAAAAATAATTCAAGAAGAACTGTGTACCCAGTGTAGACAGGGTTAATTATGTTAAACCTTACACCGCAGCCCCCTCCTAAACATTACAAAGCAGGAAACGCATGTAAGGAATTTTAAGCAAGTAAAAAGTGACCTAAAAAGGTAACCAGCAATTTTATTTTTTTAAAGTGGATGTAAACCTGAAAAAAAAAATTGTATTAATAATTCTGCCTGGTAGAGTATAGAATGTCATATCATCTGTGCCCAGTCTTGCCACAAAGAGTTAATCCAACTGTGAGTAATGAGCTTATTTTTTTTCAGGAAGAGAAAGTCCGACTAACAGGGAAATACACCGTCGTTCCGCCCCTTGCTCTGTGAGTGACAAGCAATTTGCTTATCTCCTTCACACAGCAGAGAAAGTTTTACACTCCCCTTTCCCTCCCTCCTCAATGTCTCAGTATAGAGGTGGGTGGGGAGGCTTGTGACATCACAACTCCACCCACCAAACTCCAGCAAACACAGAAGCCCTCTGATTTCAGAGTTTTACAGAGCTGCTAGTGCTTACAGGAAGGACATTTGCAAGACAGGGATAGATGCAGGAGGCGTGTATGTATATATACATTAATACTGTGCCTTTAGTTTATACTGGGTGGGTGGTGGGTTTACATCCACTTTAAGTTATACTTTGTTAATGGGAACATGTAACACTTAGAAAGTAGGTGTTATCCCAATTTGGTTGCAAAGGTGGAAAAACACTTGAAAGTAAATATTTCAGTAACATAGTGCCATTGAAAACATTCCTACAATGTTACAATATACAACTGCATTTATTTTTTTTTAAAGCTGAGCCTTTTATCATCAAAAAGAAGTAATTGAGATTAAAGTAGAACAATAGGCAAAACTCTTTATTTTCAATTTGGATAAAGTAAGGCGGGAGCGTTATAACCCCTGTCAGTTCATTTTTTGCCATTTTTTTAAATAGTTTTTACTGGTAATGGTGGCCACCTGTGATTTTTAGCGGGACTGCGACATTGCAGCGGACAAATCTGACCCTAAGTGACACTTTTTGGGGACCAGTAACACCAATACAGTGATCAGTGCTAAAGAAAATGCAGTTACTGTATAAATGACACTAACAGGGAAGTTAACATCAGGGATGATCAATAAATGAATGAACAGGAATAGCTCTGTACAGAGATTCCTGTTCTTTCATAAACTGAAGTACAGTAAACACAGTTTACAAAAAACAGTCAGTGATCAGTACCGATCACTGACTCTGTTTATCAAGACAAGGAAGCGTCCCCCTTCTCCGCTCTCCATCCTAACAGATCCCTTGCAGCAGCTGGTGGGAAGCAGGAGGGGAGGGGGCAGAGAAGCACGCTCGGGCCCAGGGCAGCAGGACAGGGATAGGGAGGTGGTGAGAGTGGCATGTAGAGGAACCGATGCCCTCTATTTCTCTCCTGCAGCTGTTGAATTTCTACAAGAGGCAGAGGAGGAGGAGCAGGCATTCAGTGGCTACATGGAGGCAGGGCCGTAGATAATTTTTTGTCCTGGGGGGGGTTTGGCAGCAGGTACCAAGTGGTGAAGCGGGGGGGGGGGGGGTCGGTGGGGAGAACCAAGCAGCGCTGTGAGGGTCGATGGAGCGTGGCTGCCTGCACACCATGGACTGGGGAGGTGGGGGACTCACCAATAGACAGAAAACTCCTAGAAGGTGTTATTAGCAATGAGCAGAGCACACACAGCTATGAAAGTAGGGACTGCAGTGTGTGTGAAAGAGGCCTTCATGGTGAAAGGTCTACTTTAAACCAGAGCAGCTTGTTCTGACTCTCATACACTCCATTTATTGTGTGGATGTATAGCTTGGTTTGAGACTGCATCCCAGTAATGGCCAACCAATGAGGTTTTTAGTGCCTCAACTGCAGCCCCTGACACACCAAAGGGATGTGCATATTATTTACTGCCAGACATACTACGTGAGATGGTCAGAGACTGCTGGCGTACAAGAGATGGTCAGAGACTGCAGGCGTACAAGAGATGGTCAGAGATTGCAGGCGTACTACAGGAGATGGTCAGAGACTGCAGATGTACTACAGGAGATGGTCAGAGACTGCAGGCATACTACAGGAGATGGTCAGAGACTGCAGATGTACTACAGGAGATGGTCCGAGACTGCAGACATAGTACAGGAGATGGTCAGAGACTGCAGACATAGTACAAGAGATGGTCAGAGACTGCAGACATAGTACAGGAGATGGTCAGAGACTGCAGACATAGTACAGACGTCAGAGACTGGTAGAGGACATGATACAGACGTCAGAGACTGGTAGAGAACATGATAC
>BLSH010364363.1:2026662-2041950 GCA_018402905.1 Glandirana rugosa | reverse complement strand
GTTGGGGTAATGCAGATCTACCGACTCTGTGTAATCCCGAGGATACATTTTTTTTTTTTTTGTAGAATAGACATTGTATGTCAAAAACCATAGATTGTTTATCGTTAAAGTAGGAGAATATGTTATATGACTAATACCAAAATACTTTGGCACGGTATTTTGATTTCATAGGTTCTATAGACTGTCCCTGTGTTTTTCTACGACGTGATCGACACTCGGTCCTGGTATGTATGTCCCCAGTTTCCCCAGTGGTTACGCTGGACTGGCGTACGAGGTCTCCCGGACACACCGGGGGGGACATGTTGGACCTATCCTCCCGCAGTGCTGGCGCCATGAGAGACGACAGGGCAGAGACACTTTTTATTTTTGGCAGGATGCTCTGGGGGGGGGTTTGAACACCCCAAACCCCCCCCTTATCTACAGCCCTGCATGGAGGGTTGGTTCCTCTACATGCAGCCACCCCTGCTGCCCTCCTATCCAGGTTGTACAGGGGGGGCCACACAGGCCCTCTGGAGCATGCGGTCAGGTCGCATTGGTGACCCCTTTGACCCCTGTATGTATGGTCCTGGCTCACAGCTAGTGCAGCATCTTTTTGTGTCCCTGTCAGATATCTTGGATACTTTAGTTTTATGGCACGGTTTCATAAAACCATAATCAGTATATTGTATAAGAGGATGAAATTGCTATTTGTTAGATACCAAAAACTGTATGTTACAGATAAGATGTTTTTTTTTTTTTTACATAGGAGCCCTAATGTGTCTCAGCCATCTAGACGTAATGGGGTTGATTTACTGAAGGCAAATAGACTGTGCACTTTACAAGAGCAGTTGCTTCAAAGCTTAGTAAATTAGCAGAAGTGCATTCAATCATTTGCAAGCAAAAATGCTGGGTTTTTTTTTCCTTGCCCGTGATTGGGTATTCTTTGCAAAGTGAAGTTTTGCCTACCAAGCTCTGGAGCATTTGCACTTGCAGAGTGCAACTGCACTTTGCAAAGTGCACAATCTATTTGCCTTCAGTAAATCAACCCCAATCTGTCTTATTAGCCTCCTGAACTGTAATATAGGTGTGTTTAGTGTCTAACTGAGTGGTATCTTCTTCTACATTAGTGTAGCCACTTTTCAGGAAGGTAACTCCATTACTGTAGGAGTTATAGAAAATCAATGAAACTTAAAGAGGAACTGCAGTCTGCTCACATAATTTGTAATAAAAAGATCTTTACCATTCTGAAGCTTCCCTCCAACCACTTTGCATATGATTTTATATATACTGTACTATATATTCTGTACATGCCAAATATGCTGCAGAAATCTCTCTCCACTAAGTCTGGCTGCAGTCATTTTAACTGTGGGCAGCTGAAGCTGCTGCCTGTTCACTTCCTGGATTTACACAGACTCACAGAGGCACACCTTTAGCTCTGCAGCTTTAATTGGCCCTCTTATGACTTATCCCCCCTCCCTTCCTGGCAAAGTCTCACCAGAGTGAGGGAGAGAGCTGTGCATGATGTCCAAAGCTTAGGCTAATGACCAGACAAGAAACAGGAAGTGGGCTGTATAAGGTATTTACTGGTAGAAACAAAATGTGTTACTATCCAAAGTTAAAACAACAAGGGCAGAAGATTTAATAGATGGAAAGATGAAAAAAGTACTGAAGATATTAAACCCTCCTAGAAAAATATATTAAATGTAGCTGCATACTTTATGTCACTATTGCCTCCTGACATGTTTGTGCAAGCTTTACAGAATTACCAGCCTATGAATATTTCCTTTTTTATTTATCTTCAGCGTCTTCCTGGAATTGCATGATTTAGCCAGTTGGTGCCTTGCACATGGAGCACAAGCACAGTAGGGGACACTGCTTTATAGTGCTGCACCTGTGTGGTAAGGGCTGTTGGTACTGTCAGGCCAGCTCATGCACAGTGGTGGCTCTTGTCTTTCTGCGATCTGGCACTGTACTCTGATGAGCAGCACTATTTTAGATATTAAAGCACTATGCCAGACACAATGCAATGGCCTACTTTTCCACATGCATCAGCTGGGCACAGCAAGATCTCAGAAAGACAGGAGTCCCTACTGCTCAAGCTTCTGCCAGACAGCACAAGCAGACCCTGTCTTGCTCACACCAGTCAGGCACAGTGCCAGTAGCCCTATTGCTGTGCATAGGGTGTATGCCTGAGGAGAAAAAAAGCATCAAAAGGTAAGAATTAGGGGCACAAAAACATATCTTATACTATTTGTGTGGAGCTTAATGTACAGGGAATTTTTACTTTCAGAGTTTAATACCACTTTATTGTGGCATTTGGTTATAGGTCAATATATGTCACTACCTCCTCACATACAGTATGTGTGTTCCTCAAACTACACAAAGAGACTGGAGAAAAGGAATGGACTTTGAGGGCATGTGGTAAAATTTCAAAAAATATTATTTTAATATTACACAGAAAGAGGCACAAATGGCCTACACACGACATTTATTGGAAAAGATAAAAACAACAGATACCTAAGTAGTGAAACTATTCAGGTACAATTACGACATATATCAGAGCAATACCCCATAAAAGCCTGAAGTCCTAGGCCTAACGGGGATGGTATGCAAACTGCAACCAGCAGATAGGGTATCCCTAGAACAATATGAACAGTGTGGTAACTATATCTATAACTGAATACTGTACAGGGAAGGGGGGATAAAAAACAATCATGCTGGAGGCCTTGGTAGGATGAAACAATTAATGAAAAAGGCTCAACTAGTTTCACGCTGTTGGATAGCGCTTCTTCTGGAGCATGCGAGGTAACTACCGAGAAAATATATATATGTCAGTATATCTGAAAACAGGCAATATTCAATTAGGTACAAAGTTAATATCAGAGCAACAATCAAGTGTAGATAACACTTACAATGTTAAAATACGACAACCTAGTATGCTTCCACATGAAAAGAGGGCAAAGAGGGGAGCTTGTCCACCTGGACCCCGCCCACACACAGGACCGGCAAGACGGCAAGTCAAATCGCAAAACAGATATGGGGACCTAAATAAGATATGACAAAAATTTACGTGAAAGTAACTATAAGGAAAAATTGCCACATATGTGGTCGGAAAAGCTAAAAGAATAGGTTGACTTACTTGGGACAGAGCAGTGATTTGGTAATGGGACTTGTTGGATAATCTGATCGAGTGTCAGTGGCAAAGGTATGGCTAGAGAACTGGTCGATTTCATATATGTCCAGAGAAAATATCCTGGCCCAAAGACTGTTCTCATAAACAATTGCTAGGCATAAAGTTCCCAAAATGTGCGTTCTGTAGAAGTGCATAAGGTATACATAATACTGGATAGCCCAAGGTAAAATTATATGGCACAAATGTCCATAAAAAGGTGAACTTAGTAGGGGCTCAGTTGTAAAAAATCACCAAGATGTAACACTGTATTTCATGGTCCCAAGCCTGTAGTCATCCTAGTGTCTCTACATTACTTCGGCTGTCTGCATATGTAGATGCAGGCTGCCTGTTTATATAGGTCCCAATCCGTGGCATCTTCATAGGAACACGTCGCCTCACCAAAAGCTTCCTCAAAATAGACACAGGCCATTTATCACAGGGCCTCATCAGAAGTCATTTAAAGACCCTGGCTAACTAAAGTTTATGATATATCTGCATTCATTCTACCTGGATGCTTTTTTGTCAAATATGTCCCCTTCTATCACTGCATTGCATAGACAGGAGAGTTTGATCTGTCCATTACCTTTGACCCTAACATTGACTTTTTAGGGAAAATGAAGGTGGCAATGTTTTCAGCCCCTCTTCCCAATTCTCTCCACACAGGTTAGGGTTTGACAGACCTTAGTATTGTCACAGTAAACAGTTATTTTGTGTATTTCTCTCTTTGGCTGTAGATCCTCTTTTCATTGTTAAACCTGCACTATGAATCTGACAGTTATGGACAATGGTTTGATGTATTTTCCTTTCTTTCTGTAAGTCAGCTTTGTGTGTTTACCTTTTATGAAGGCATATGGGCATTTAACTCCTTGCTGATAAGTGTGCGCATACATGCGACCTTTAGGAAGTATTTCTTAACCCTTGGGGCTGCATATTATGCTCCCAACACAGAGACTGAGCCATCAGTGATGATTTGGGGTCTTCTGATGGTCAAAAACTGGGAAGTCCAGTTCCCAATCACCTGATCACTGTGTTAGCCTCTGAATGGTTATCACAGTAATCAGTCACTGTAAAGCCCACCCCTGTGTTTTTTTCTCCTCTTGAATAAAGATACATTGTATCTTTTTCTCCTTGCTAGACAAAAAAAATTGTAAAAAGTGTGTGCAAAAAAAAAAAAATAATAAATAATAATATTAATAATGATAAAATTGCTAGATCAGGGTTTGATCTAGGTTAGTGTCAGTGTTATGGTCAAGATTAGGATCAAAGGTCATGTCAGAGTCAATGTTCTGGGTCAAAGGTTAGCATTAAAGGTCAGTAGGTTAGTATATTTTAGGTAGGATTTTAAAAAAGTATTTTTTAATTTAGTGTGAGTGTGCTTTATATAGGATAAAAAGCAAAGTACATACTACTGTTTCTGGGCCCTCACTACAGTTACAAGCAACAAATAACAAACACATACAGTATGTGGTACCGATGCAATCGTCAGGACTCGGAGCAGGAGAATTTACTGTGGGGTTTTTTTTTTGGTTTTAAGGCATGGTAATAGCAAGAAATATACAGTTAAAGGGTAACTCCACTTTCGTGGGGGAAAAAAATAGCAAATAAAGTAAAAATAATATAGTGCATATAATTGCGAGAATGCATTGCAATATAGCTACCTGGAGTTGTTCTGTACGCAGAGGGTGTACTGACCACTCCCCAGAAACATCATTTCCTGCTTGTGTGATTGGCTCACAATGCTCCCAGAGGTCTACACTAAGATACAAGTCAGATTTCAGGCATGTCCTGCAGCAAAAATGTCATTTTTGGAGAGATGCTCAATAGGAACATGTCTAAAGGGATGGAGGCCCAGCAGCCTTCCTCATTAGTGCTCTACAGCTGCACACCTGACAGTTAATTATGAAGCCACTCCCATTAGACCCATTCATTACAGAGGCACAGAGAAACACAGAGGGATTTGTTCAGAATAACAAAAGGTAGGAATCTGCAACAAAGGTTGTTATAATCCTTGCAATGTACATAAATCACCCAGAGGGGAATGTTTTTTTCCCAAGAAAAGTGGAGTTACGCTTTAAATATATATATATATATATATATATATACACAGTATCTCACAAGGGTGAGTACACCCCTCACATTTTTGTAAATATTTTATTATATATTTTCATGTAACAACACTGAAGAAATGACACTTTGCTACAATGTAAAGTAGTGAGTGTACAGCATGTATAACAGTGTAAATTTGCGGTCCCCTCAAAATAACTCAACACACAGCCATTAATGTCTAAACCGCTGGCAGCAAAAGTGAGTACACCCCTAAGTGAAAATGTCCAAATTAGGCCCAAAGTGTCAATATTTTGTGTGGCCATAATTATTTTCCAGCACTGCCTTAACCCTCTTGGGCATGAAGTTCGCCAGAGCTTCACAGATTGCCACTGGATTCCTCTTCCACTCCTCCATGATGGCATCACAGAGCTGGTGGATGTTAGAGACCTTGCGCTCCTCTGCCTACCATTTGAGGATGCCCCACAAATGCTCAATAGGGTTTAGGTCTGGAGACATGCGTGGCCAGTCCATCACCTTTACCCTCAGCTTCTTTAGCAAGGCAGTGGTCGTTTTGGAGATGTGTTTGGAGACGTTATCATGTTGGAATACTGCCCTGCGGCCCAGTCTCTGAAGGGAAGGAATCATGCTCTGCTTCAGTATGTCGCAGTACATGTTGACATTCATGGTTCCCTCAATGAACTTTAGCTCCCCAGTGCCGGCAGCACTCATGCAGCCCCAGACAATGACAATCCCACAACCATGCTTGACTGTAGGCAAGACACACTTGTCTTTGTACTCCTCACCTGGTTGCTGCCACACACGCTTGACACCATCTGAACCAAAAAAGTTTATCTTGGCCTCATCAGACCACAGGACATGGTTCCAATAATCCATGTCCTTAGTCTTCTTGTCTTCAGCAAACTGTTTGCGGACTTTCTTGTGCATCACTTTAGAAGATGTTTCCTTCTGGGACAACAGCCATGCAGACCAATTTGATGCAGTGTGTGGCATATGGTCTGAGCACTAACAGGCTGTCCTCCCACCCCTTCAACCTCTGCAGCAATGCTGGCAGCACTCATACATTCATTTCCCAAAGACAGCATCTGGATATAACGCTGAGCACGTGCACTCAACATCTTTGGTCGACCATGGTGAGGCCTGTTCTGAGTGGAACCTGTCCTATTAAACTGCTGTATGGTCTTGGCCACCGTGCTGCAGCTCAGTTTCAGGGTCTTGTCAATCTTCTTATAGCCTAGGCTATCTTTATCTAGAGCAACAATTCTTTTTTTCAGATCCTCAGAGAGTTCTTTGCCATGATGTGCCATGTTGAACTTCCAGTGACCAGGATGAGAGAGTTAACACCAACTTTAACACACCTGCTCCCCATTCCCACCTGAGACCTAATGCTAACAAGTCAAATGACACCGGGGAGGAAAAATGGCTAATTGGGCCCAATTTGGACATTTTACTTAGGGGTGTACTCACTTTTGTTGCCAGTCGTTTGGACATTAATGGCTGTGTGTTAAGTTATTTTGAGGGGACAGCAAATTTACACTGTTATACAAGCTGTACACTCACTACTTTACATTGCAGCAAAGTGTAATTTCTTCAGTGTTGTCACATGAAAAGATATAATAAAATATTTACAAAAATGTGAGGGCTGTACTCACTTTTGTGAGATAGTGTATATATATATATATATATATATATACACAGTAAAACCTTGGATTGCGAGTAACGCGGTTAACGAGCGTTTCGCAATACGAGCAGTTTTTTTTTTTAATTCTGACTCAGTTTGCCAGCATTGTCTAGCATAATGAGCAGAATTAAGCCTCTGTGCGTGCAATACCGTATGTGGCCAGAGGTGCTGGAGCGCTGGTGAGCCTCGGAGACGCCTGGAAGCATACTCGGAAATAGTAATACCCAAAGTATAAACAATTCCCGAGCATTTCCGAATGTTTCCAGTCCTTTCTGCGGCTCACCAGCGCCACAACACCTCTGGCCACATATGCTACTGCATACACCAGGCGCCCCCGGACCTCTGGCCACATACAGTACTGCATTTCAAGCTTGTCAAGCAGCGCTGTGGAACAAATTAACAGAGTTTGCATTGTTTCCTATGGGGAATCATGCTTTGATATATGAGTGCTCTGGATTACAAGCATTCTCCTGGAACAGATTATGCTCGTAATCCAAGGTTCCACTGTATATATATAATTTTTTTTTCCAGTTTTGTGCCAGTTTTCCTTCGATGATAACATTTAAAAAAATAGATGATGCCTTTTACTATTTACCACCAAAAGAAATCCCAATTTGGCTTGAAATAAACAAGGCATAATTCACCTGGATAAGAAGTAGTTGTGATGATATATACAGTTTTACTAACACATGTCAAAGTTGCAAGACCGTGTTTAGGATTTATTTTAACTTTGTCATGAAGGGGTTAAGCGGCAATTTTGTCATTGATATATGCTTTTCTCTCTATTTTCCCAGTTTCCTTTGTCAAGCAAATGTGTAATATTTATCAAAGGTTCAACTTAATTTACAGCTTCATTAAAAACCGAAATCTCAGCGACAGTAGTAAGATATTTCATTTTCAACTTGTAGTATTGAATTTTACATTGAACCTAAAAGATGTAATAACAAAAGCCCGCTATAAATCATGATGACGTCTAGCACAACAAAATACTAAAAGCCTATTTATAATGCATCACTGTATGGTTTCACTATTATTATCCTCTATAATGCAGATCTACTATGCATAAGCAGGGAAACATAAATACACTGGGTCATATTTACAGTGGAATAACACAAGGCAGCATGTCAACAGAATGAACCATTTCAGCTCCTAAATTATGCATGTACATTGGAAATAAATTACAGCCAGTGACTGAAAAGTTCTCAGTAAAATGCTCCACTTTGTGCTAGAAAATCCTAATTCTATTACAGGTGACTCTGTTGCATGCATGAAAGGGGTATTTTAACTTTTTTTATTTTCTAAATGAAACAAACATTGTAAATCAATTACGTTGTAATTTGTATGTTGTAAACTTTGTTAGGAAACAAATTGCATACACCAAGGATCACCTGTATGTTTTTGCTAATCCCCTAAGTGCATTGCTCATAAGCTATATTGTCAAAAGTATTGGGACGCCTGCCCTTACACGCACATAAAATTTAATGGCATCCCAGTCTTAGTCCATAGGGTTCAATATTGAGTTGGCCCACCCTTTACAGCTATAACAGCTTCAAGTCTTCTGGGAAGGCTGTCCACAAGGTTTAGGAGTGTGTTTGTGGGAATGTTTGACCATTCTTCCAGAAGGGCAGGTACTGATGTGGACAAGAAGGCCTGGCTCGCAGTCTCCGCTCTAATTCATCTCAAATGTGTTCTATCGGGTTGAGGTGCAGGCCAGTCAGCTTCCTCCACCCCAAACTCTCTCAGCCACGTCTTTATGGACCTTGCTTTGTGCACTGGTCCAAATCATTTGGTGGAGGGGGGATTATGGTATGGAGTTGCTTTTAAGGGGTTGGGCTTGGACCCTTAGTTCCAGTGAAAGGAACTCTTAAGCCATCAGCATACCAAGACATTTGGGTCAATTTCATGCTCCTAACTTTGTGGGAACAGTTTGGGGATGGCCCCTTCCTGTTCCAACATGACTGCGTAACAATGCACAAAGCAAGGTCCATAAAGACACGGATGAGTGAGTTTGGGGTGGAGGAACTTGACTGGCCTGCACAGAGTCCTGATCTCAACCCAATAGAACAAATTCGGATGAATTAGAGCGTAGACTGCGAGTCAGGCCTTCTCGTCCAACATTAGTGCCTAACCTCACAAATGCACTTCTGGAAGAATGGTCAAACATTCCCATAGACACACTCCTAAACCTTGTGGACAGCCTTCCCAAAAGAGTTGAAGCTGTTATAGCTGCAAAGGGTGAGCCAACTCAATCTTGAACCTTATGGACTAAGACTGGGATGTGTATGTAAAGGCAGGTGTCCCAATAATTTTGACATTATAGTGTATCTCATATCTCACACTTTCCTAGTGTCCCGCAACACGCAGTAACACGCCATGCACTGCAAAGCAGGGCGCTACCTTAAATGCTGTAGGAGCAATTTTTGTTCCGTCAAATCAAATGAATGGGCTGCCTAACACACACTAGAAGACTGGTGTAGCCATGCCCTCATAGGGTTTGCTGGGAGTAGTGGTTCATCTGTGACTCTGCCTTCAGTCACACTGTTTTCTTACATCCGGGGTCAAGAAGAACAGGCTGGTACTTTGTGTTTTTGTTGTTTTATTAGGGGATTTAACTTGGATGGGGTATAGGGTATTTATGGGATGCCCAAGTAATTAAACAGTTCTTGAAACCGGACCACTCTATATACAGCCCTGTATATATACTACTTTCCTCCTCCAGCACAATCTTGCTTGCAGTTACTTCTCCTTTCTCTCTCTCCTGCACACTTCTCCAGGCCTAGCTAGCACATGATGAGACCTGCCTCTGACTCTGGTCAGGCCTCAGTGAACCACCCATTACAGGCAAGGAGTTGCGAACCCCCCAAGTGTGCTAGTTAGCCTCGGCGGACTACTGCTCCCAGCCAGGCCCTTCTTCAGGCCCTGCCAGCCTTCCTGGCTGCAGCGAAACAACTCCACTGCCCGGTGACACCACAGTCCCAACTGGCTCTTGCACCCTTCTCAGATTGTCTCTCTCTCTCCCCCCAATCTACTCCGGTGTGCCTCTTCCAGCTTCCCTGGGTGTGTGTCATTCACCGACACCTGGTGGATCCCTCCTGGAGACTTGCCCGGCAGCACTACTCCATTGCTCTCTCCTGCTCCTTGGTCAGGACTCCCCATGGGATATACTGAGGAGTTCCTTCCACTCCCAAGCCTCCAGACCCAAGGTCACCCCCCAGACTGAGGGCTACCTCCTGGCCTTGACAACTAGTGCTCAATCTCCCAGTTCTTCTACCCGAACTCTCCTCCCTAGCTGGGCTGACCCCAGGTATTTAAGGAGGCCTGCCCCCTGCCAATCCAGATTGGGTACTGGTCAGGACTCCTCAAACACCCCAGTTAGCCCCAACCCTCTGCTGCGCCCTTTCTTCTAGAACCCTCTAGAAGCAAAGGGGAGGTGACCAAGAGGTGTCACTGCCTGCGAGTCACCAGCCTCTCCCTGAGCCACTCCCCTGTCCAGGATCAAAACAATCTGGCCTGAGTAAATTTACCTCGCCTACCAAAAATTCTAACATTCAGCACCTACCTAATGGTAGAGGGTGCTACACTGGTTTGGTTTGAATTACAACTTACCTTATACGTACACAAGCATCCTCATGGCGTCTCAATAAAACTGAGTTAAAGTAGATATATACCCTAAATGTATGACTTTTAGACCTCGTTCATGTAGGCCATGGGTGCTCAATCTATGGCCCTCCGCTGTTGTGGAACTACAAGTTCCATGAGGCATTGCAAGCCGCTGCCAGTTACCTGCATGACTACCAAAGGCAGGGGAATTGTAGCTCTGCAAAAGCTACAGGGCCACAGGTTGAGCACCCATGATTTAGGCAGTTGAGAGGGCATTAAAAACAGGCCCTCTAACTCCCCACCTGAGCAGTTGCTCAGGATTGCATACATGCAGCTGATGCATGGCTCATGGTTATGGCACAGTATATGCAGTACATAGAAAAACCCTATTCAGTTGTCAAAAGAGGGGGCATTCAGGAGGTTGCAGTATTATCTCCTGAATGCGTGACTGCCATGCTTTACTGCCCTCTGAAAAGCGATACACTATCTTTTGTTTTTCAGAGGGGCAGAAAGAGCTGCTGCTTGTGTGAATAACCCTGTAGCTTGCTAAAGCGCTGTGTATCATTAAAAAATTATTTTTTTTTCCTTTTGGAAAATATTTTTTTTCTCCTTTTGCATCCTATTTGACATCTCAGTTCTGCTCATTTCTCGCAGACTCATTGCAGCTATTACCTGCCACATATATGTACTCCAACAGCAGCTGCATGTCATTTCGCAAGATGAGCTTTCTAATGATCACAGCACTAAACTGTGCCAGTGCAATGGGCACAACCACTTAGCATCTCAACAATAACACTCCATCCATGTGATAGGACGACAATGCAAGAAAGTAATTTGGAGACAGGGACAGCTAGACCTATGCAACTATGTGAAAATATACCATACCTGGAAATCGTCTGTAATGTATTTTTACATACAGCTGTTAAACGTACCCAGAGTTCTTTTGATGTTAGCTTTCTGTAATCCTTGGAAATGCTAAGTTGGAATATGAATGACCAGCCATAAGAGTCAGTGCTTTCTGTTGTGCTCACCTTGGCAAACAACTTGAAGATGGGCAAATGCAGCATGCTTTTAGATTTCTACAAGGAGGTAGATGATAGGGTATTGCTTATCTGTAGTGTAGCCTGCAGAGAGCTCTAGGGTAGTATGGGAGCTGGCTATGGAATCTGTTAAGAGTGCCTATATTACCTCTGAAAAAGTGGGATACAGAGCTGTCTTGCTATTCCAATGGCTTCAATACATTTGTGTCCCTAATCTGGAAAATTCTACACATCAGCAGGTTTTAACTTCACTGGTGGTATGAAGGCCAACGACAACCAAACAACTTTCATTTTTGGAAGGAGGTCGGCATAGGTTTTTCTTTAAACAAGGTTTCCTGGCATCAACATGGTAGCATAATTCCACCTCCAAACCACATCTTCAGGACCAGAGAACAGCATAAAAAAAAGAGTAGTCAAGCCCCTCCCCCCACATTCTCATTTTTTCCCCTCATACTTCCATGTAACAGTGAACAGATGCAGCAATGTTCCCACCTATTTCTAAGGCAGTTTTCTGTCTAGGTTTAGCCTTTCTCAAGACACGGTCCCAGTGCTCAGGCTGCTAAATGCGCTAAATAACCCGAGAGCCCCTTCTGTGGGTCTTGATGGAGCTTGCAGAGTTTTGTCATTAGGAACAAACTCTACTTTTTCTGTAATTGTCCATCTCTGTTGGGGAGCATCGGAAAGGCATATTTCAGGTTTCCTTGATAGGATGGAAATAAACTCAGTAGAACATTTTGTGCCTAAGGTAGTAACACCTTTTCATATGACAGAAGTCTGGGCCTTGCCCAACTTTTCAGAGGGGCATACAGGCATGCATTATGAGCTTCATGTTTCCAGGGTGCTCAGAAAATACCTTTTTGTCAGTGCTCCTTTCCGGTCTTCGGAGAGACTCTTTGTCATCCCAGCTGGGAAAAAAAAGGGAAAGGAAGCTACTGCAAGAACGCTGGCAAGCTGGATTATAAGACTCATCCACAGAGCATATGGAGCAAAGGGCATGGATCTTCCAGTTGTAGAGACTGCACATTCTGCTTGGGCAGTTGCAGCTTCCTGGGCAGCCCACTCGATGGTTTCTAAGGAGACCATCTGTAGGACAGCTTTGTGGAAGTCTCAGCATACATTTTTGTAGCACTACAGGATTGACCCTGGTTCTCTGTGGACGGTGGACTTTTGGTAGAAGGACGGTTTAAACCTCTGCCGTATCTTAATAATAAAATTGATTTGTACAGCATTACCCACCCTGGCAGCTAGTTATTTATCATAGATATGCTACCGTGTTGTTGTCAGTAAAATGGAAAATTGTTTCAAATACTTACCGTAATTTTCCTTTCCTGACACCAAACCCACTTTATGCATGTCAGTATTTGGCTTATTACAGAGAATGGGGGGTGGGGTCTTGATTAGTCTTTTTTATGATATTCGCTGGTCCTATAGGTACGGTTAGGAGGTCCCGCTTATCATAGGTATGCTGCCATGGATTGGATTGGAAAATTATGGTAAGTATTTGATGCAATTTTCCATTTTTTAGATGAATTATGTTTAAATGTGTTTACAAGCTTACGCTAGCATTCTGTTCAAATAAAAGAAACTTGGAAAGATTTAAAAAAACAAAACAAAATCAGCACCCCACCATCTTTACCGACTACAATTAATTAAAAGAAGAGAATACCAGCAAAATAAGACTTGCTAAATGTTGTATAACAGTTTATTAAGTGTTCTTGTGGACAGCCAAATAAAAGACCAGCATAGTGCAGCCTTTTTCAGTGTTCAGAAAGAGAGAAATGAAACATGGATCTATAACTGTAGTAAAACATGTCTATGCACATATCCTTGCAAGTTCTAAATCCATACAAGTCATTCTCCAAAAGCAATATTGCAGGTTTGTGGTAGATCACAAATACTAAGCAGAAGAAGGCCATTACCTATTGTATACCATCCAAAGCTCGAGTGGCCACCACCACACAGAAGAAATGAGAACAAAGGAACCTGTCATAAATGAAATATGGGAGCTGCTGACCTTTGTTTGAAGGCCCTGAATTTACCCAGCAAGGCACTGACCTTGAACAAACATGTATGATGGAGATTTAGACTTTTTAGACTCCTGTGACTGCCTGCTTGTTCTAGGTCTTTGCCTCATTAGTTATTGAAGCAAGACAATGGCAGTTCCATAGAAATCAGTTACCCTTGCAGTGCAGGGAAGGGGGATGCACTGCCTTGTAAATTTTAGAGCTGACTGGAGTTCGGTTTTAAAGCATAGCTAAAGCCAACTTGGATAGAGTGTTAAAACCTCTGTCAAATATATTTTGTTGTCTGTGATTGGCTGGAAATATTAAACTTCTCTTTGCCCTGCTCATGGGGACAGTGATATGATTTCTGAAATGTTATAGTTGTCACTAGAACAGGAGGTGAGGAGAAACCTTCCAATGAGGACACCTGTTCCAGTGACAACTGTCTAAGAGCTAATTCACACTATGTGCTATGGCAGACATTTCAGTGCAATGTAAAACATCTTTCACCGCAGGGACACACAGGAAACAATTATTTCCCATGTGTCTCATTCACACTGCAGCACAGCATATGGCTCTGCTGCAGTGTACTGCAATACAATGCAGACATGCTGCATTTTGTTTCAGAGCACCGTGAAAAATCGCATCGCGTCACCCTGCTGTACATTGTCATGAAGTGTACGTTTTGTACACTTCATATAAAGTTTGTACAAAACAAAAAAAGGGAGCAGTGTGATGCGCTGGATCGTGCACCATATTGCTCCCTACCATAGCCGGCAAAAGCTCTGTGTTGCTGTGTGAACACAGCAGTGAAATGGAGAGCTTCACTCTACCTTCCTGAATGGAAACCTCCCCTACAGGAGGCTGATAGCAGAAGAGTACAACAGATAGGAATTGTTACCATTTCATAATATATCCTTAAAGTAGAAGTAGGCAAAATATTTTAGATAGGATAAGGGAGGTACCTAATCCCTGTCAGGTTTTTTTGCCATTTGTGTCACATTGGAGAGATTTCCATTCACTTCTTGTTCCATGGCCACAACAGGATATTAGAGGAAATCCCCCCAAAGTAAGGAATTCCTGGTAGTCAACGGAGTCATCAAAACTTCAAAAACATTGTCCTCATTGCAAGATTTCCAATCTATTCTGATGACCAATATTTGGGATTTACTTTTACTTATAATTTCAGTGATAAGGATCACCAGGGCCAATAGAAAGGGGGAATCCCCTAAAGGGGGGGGGGGGGGAGACAGCAGTAAATACCTGCCAGGTGTTCAGATTCCTTTCCATTTTATCCAAAACTAAAATAAAGGTTTTACTTAGATTTATCCTTTGAAAAAAAGAAAATGGACTTGGATATAAAAGTATTTTGTTAGGATCTTTTCTTTATAGACCATTTTATGTGCACCATTCAATATTTATTGTAAACTATTGATACATTTACTTTTAATATTGATTGTAGTTATCTACATAAAATATTGTTCACAATGTCATTTGATATTCTATGGCTGTTATAAACATTTTGTACCAAAAATTAGAGCTAAATTGTGTTAATTTATAGAAGGAAAAAGCTTTGACCTTACTGCAGACTCCATGCTAGTATTTAATTTCACAAAAAAATATAGCACATAAGCGCATTTATTTATTATGGCTACATTCATTTAGTAGATCAACTCCACTCTCTCCGAATTCCCACATAACATCTCAGAGTGCAGTGATATATCATCTCAGAATTCCAACATAATATCT
>BLSH010364363.1:1986810-2010016 GCA_018402905.1 Glandirana rugosa | reverse complement strand
AAGGTACATCTCCTTCCGACACTAGTGTCGGGAAGGGGGAGAGTGTCTTGCCTCCAGGCACAAATGAATGTGCCTGGAGGTAAGAAAGTGAGGCCCCCCCCCCGTAGCGCCCACCGGCCGCCCCTAGCTGAGAGGGGCCTGTGTCACTCGCGCGCCCGCTAGGCGCGATAGCTCGGTGTGACAGCGGCAGTTAACGGCTAGTCGGCAGCCGTTCGCCGATGCCCCCCCCCCCCGGAGTGAAAGAACGGAGGTCCGTGTAAGTAAACACGGACCTCCGTTCTGTGAGAGGGGGAAGGGCTGTGATCACAGCCTTCCTCTACATGGAAGGTGATCACTTCCCTTCCCCAGCTAGGGCAGTCCCCCCACAGTTAGAACACGCCCAGGGAACACAGTTAACCCTTAGAGCGCCCCCTGCAGGTTAACCCCTTCACTGCCAATGGCATTTACACAGTAATCAGTGCATTTTTATAGCACTGATCGCTGTATAAATGCCAATGGTCCCAAAAAAGTGTCAAAATGTTCCGACATGTCCGCTGAAATATCGCAGTACCGCTAAAAATCGCAGATCGCCGCCATTACTAGTAAAAAATAAAAAAAAATAAAAACCCCAGAAATGAATTCTCATCATCCGTAAACGCAACCACTTTTGCGCAAAACAATCAATAAACGCCGATTGCGATTTTTTTTATCACAAATATGAGGAAGAATATAAATCGGCCAAAACCGATGAAAAAAAATGTTTTTTTATATTTTTTTTTTTGGATTTGTATTTTAGCAAAAAGTAAGAAATTTGGGGGTTTTTTTGCAAAATTGTCGCTCTTCTTTTGTTTATAGCGGCGATCAGAAATGACGCAGCGGTGATCAAATACCACCAAAAGAAAGCTCTATTTGTGGGAAAAAAAGGACGCAAATTTTGTTTGGGTACAACGTGGCACGACCGCGCAATTGTCAATTAAAGTGACGCAGTGCCAAATCGCAAGAAGGGCTCCGGTCCTAAAGTGTGAAATCCTTCCGGGGCTGAAGTGGTTAAGCTGCACAGGTAGTGGAGGGGAGTACACATATGATGCAGCAAAAAAAAAAAAGATCCCCTATCACATTCAGCGGACAGTACCGCCTGCCAAATGCAACCCATTAGACTGAACGGGGGAGCCCCACAACCTTGTGCAATGCGTGTGTTTGTAGAACGCTGATGCAATGTTTAAGAGGTTTAGCAGCCGGTGAGGGAGTGATATAATACTTCCTCATGGCTTGTCAAATGCCCTCTGTAGAGCAATGTAAACATGGAATACTCTTCTGGGGCCACCACTTGTGTAGCCAAAAAATATACATGCTACAAT
This sequence comes from Glandirana rugosa, assembly GCA_018402905.1. Lineage (NCBI taxonomy): Eukaryota > Metazoa > Chordata > Amphibia > Anura > Ranidae > Glandirana > Glandirana rugosa. Next base: position 2,008,679 of record BLSH010364363.1, on the reverse strand, counting down.
TTCCTGCATCTCAGAACCCTAGGATGTCAGAAAATACAAGGATGGAAAAAAGCTGTCATGTGACTTTCCTTTAGTGATGAAAGCAGAATGCTTTGGTCTGATGTACGCATACACACATACACATGCTTATAACTAACGTGTGCATGGGCTGTGAACATTGTGCTTATAACTCTTCTTACACAACAAAGATCTGCCCACTAAAAATGTACTGATTGGCCAATCAGCATTTCCTTTAATGTGATGCATCAGGTTTGTACCAGAGCAAGTAAGAAACTATTCCAAGAATATGGTGGAAAGCAATGTATGTGTTAAAATACAACCATCTAGTCTGGTCTGCCGGTAGGGTTGCCATCTGTCCGGGATTCACTCGGACAGTTCGGGTTTTGACTCATATGTCCGGGTTTCAGACTGCCTGAAACCCGGACACAATATCAGGCAGGAATGTGGCTCAGAATAGGGCCTGATAGGAAGGTGAGGGGGCACTATGAATGCTACATTACTTTTCTCTTTGGAGCACCCAAAGGTGTCCCAAGTCTGTTACAATCCTATAGTGTATGCTAAAAAGTGGCAACTCTATCTGCAGGAATTTTATGGCATGAGGCAAGTTAAGAATTTTGTTGGAGGCAGAAAAAATAAAACCACCATTTCTTATAGAACTAGACTGCTATTTCACATCATGGATATTTCAGAATCCCCTCAATACTGAGTAAACGGCACTGAAATGCATTATATCAATCCATACTGGGGGGAGCAGCACAGGGATGCAGAATCCCTATGAATACTGGGGAAACAACACAGGAATACAAAATCTCCATCCATACAAGAGTAAGAGCACAGAATCTTCAACCATATTAGGTACACATCTAAAGGACTGAAAGTATCCATCCATACTAAGGAATCAACACAGGAATGCAGAATCTCCATCCACACTATACACACACAGTATAGGCTGGCAAAATCTACATCCATATCGGGTAACAACGCTAAAATGTAGAATCTGTATTTATCAGGGATGTGCAGTCAGGGGAGGCAAGTGAGGTAGAGCCTCACCTGCCATGAACATAAAAAAACAAAACAATAAACTCTGAAGGCTGTAGCTTGGTTACCTAGGGTCACAGAGTATGTGACTGTGTAGCTGAAGTCCTACCCCACCACTGCTAAAAATGTGGGGCTCCTATCATCTATGGTTCCGGAGATACAGGACTCCTTGCACAGCCTGTCAGAAGCTACATGCAGAGCGGCCATTTCAAATACAACCAAACAATAAAACAGAGAAAAGTAGAATGGGACTTTTAAGGTGCTGGTAAACCCCTTCCCTGAAAGATTACACTTAAAGTGAAGTTAAAAAATACAATTTATTAGTTCAGAACACATACATATATGGTGCGGGCTCCCTTGCGAAGCAGTGGTAGCCAGCCCAACATTCAAAATTAAAACATATTTATGACTAAACAATTCATGGTAGGAGAATAACAGATAACCAAAACATTCCTGGCCAAAATACAAACAAACAGTGGAGACCATGCCAGGATATTGTTGTCTGTAGATCTATGAACTGAATAATGATCCTGTTAATCCAACGTGTTTCGCCCTATGGATTTGGGCTTCCTCAGGGAATGGATCATGTTAAGGTCACTAAAACATAGATACAATCATCTGAGTGACGCTATTTGTTCAGTCGTTTGAAAATTATTGTGAGCACTGAGAAACTTATGTTTTCGTTCATCAGGTAACATAGTGGCTTTTTTGGGCTTACCCATTGAACTTTCCCACAAAATGTGAGAGTATCCCGTACATGCTGTTATGGTTGGAGCTTGGTGCAACAGATGATGCTGGCAATGCATTTACCTGTGCATAAATCCTAGACAATGAAAATGAGGGACAACATCTGTATCGAACAATTAGCCTATTGTTTTTGTTTTTGTATTTGTATTTTTATCTTGGATTGTTGTATTGATAAATATTCATGATGTGTCATTGTATCTATGTTTTAGTGACCTTAACATGATCCATTCCCTGAGGAAGCCCAAATCCATAGGGCGAAACGCGTTGGATTAACAGGATCATTATTCAGTTCATTGATCTACAGACCACAATATCCTGGCATGGTCTCCACTGTTTGTTTGTATTTTGGCCAGGAATGTTTTGGTTATCTGTTATTCTCCTACCATGAATTGTTTAGTCATAAATATGTTTTAATTTTGAATGTTGGGCTGGCTACCACTGCTTCGCAAGGGAGCCCGCACCATATATGTATGTGTTCTGAACTAATAAATTGTATTTTTTAACTTCACTTTAAGTGTAATCTTTCAGGGAAGGGGTTTACCAGCACCTTAAAAGTCCCATTCTACTTTTCTCTGTTTTATTGTTTGGTTCTATTATTAGGGATGTGGTGCTGGTGCTACTCTGCTAGACTTTGATGTTGTACCCATTTTAAATACAAGCTGACATAATGAGGTTGATTTACTAAAGGGAAAATGACTGTGCACTTTGCAAAGTGCAGTTGCCCTCTGAAAGTGCAGTTGCTCCAGAGCTTTGTAAATGTGCAAAAACTCTGCTGACTTCCATCATCCAATCATTTAGAAGCAAAATGCTATTTTTTCATTTTCCGTGCACATTATTGGGTATTCTTTGCAAAGTGAAGCCTTACCTCATTTAATAAGCTCTGGAGCAGCTGCACTTGCAGAGTGTAACCGCACTTAGCAAAGTGCACAGTCTTTTTGCCTTTAGTAAAACAACTCCACTGTGTTTGCAGCAGACTGAGAGGATGAGCTCACAGTGCCTCTCCTCACTTTTTGTCAGAGGCACTGAACTCAATGGACAGCTTGGAGCCTTTTCCAATGGTAAAGCACCATTGGCCCAAGCTGTCCAATAAAAATGCTGCAGTGGAGGCACGCCTCATTGCAGTGTCATAGAAGGGGGCATGTGTCTAAAAGACAAATACTCCCTTCCAGCCCAGCCCTCTTCACTACAAGCATATACATGGGTTTATGTGTATAAGATTTACCCATAATCCCATGTTTTTCTCACACAGTTAAGAGGGAGAATTAGCTGCTGCTGAAAAGGTACAAGCTAAATCATATATTATTATGCTATATATATAAGATATATATTTATAAGATAATAATGTATTACTTATCTATTTACTGTGTAATTACTGGTTTGAAGTTATAACTTCAAACTTCAGTAATTTGTCCATTAAGCTACTTTCTTGAGTACAGTTTTTGAAAATATAGTAAATTACCTTAAAAATAATATATAATAATTATTTGTATATTGCCCCTTGCCACCCAGGCTAATTCTGACACTTCTCTCCTACGTGTAAAAATCATCATTTTTTTTGCTAGAAAATTACTCAGAACCCCCACACATTATATATATTGTTTTAGCAGACACCCTAGGGAATAAAACAATATATATATGTGGTCGTTGCAACTTTTTATGTTACACGTTATTTTATTTTTTTTGGAAAGAAACTGTTTCATAATTTAAAAAAAAGAGTAAAGTTAGTCTGATTTTTTAATATAATGTGAAAGATGATGTTACGCCGCATAAATAGATACCTAACATGTCACGCTTTAAAATTACACACACTTGTGGAATGGCGCCAAACTTTTTTTAGAGGTTACATGTTTAGAGTTACAGAGGAGGTCTAGTGTTAGAATTATTGCTCTCGCTGTAACGTTCGTGGCGTACGTAACCTGCATGTATCTGGTTCTGATACTAGCCAGTGCCTCACCAGCCACTCACCTTACCGCACGTCCCTGGTATCTATGTACAGTTTATAGCCATGTGGCCTTCCATGAAGAAACTGCAGCAATCAGATAGGGTTTTTAAGTGCTGCCTATGGACTCCTGCATTTCGGAAAAAACAAGCGCATTTCGGTTATGTCCTATCAATCTGGTTTGTTGGTACGATATTCTACTTACTGTATTTTAGATTAGTACATTTCTGGCACCTTCCTCTCTGGTGAAATCTTTGCAACCCCTGCCAATTTTCATCCTTAAAGTGGAGTTCCGCCCAATTAAAATTCACCAGCTACAAAAAGTGTAGCTGCTGACTTTTAATAACCGGACACTCACCTGTCCCAGGCTCCAGCGATGCAGCCTCCTACAGCGTCACTCTTCCTACCCTCCTCCGTACAGCGCCAGCATCACAAGTGCGGGCACCCGGATTTGGCTTCAAAGCCGGGCGTGCCCTGCACGTGCGCGAGTTGCGCTGCACGCTGTGAATGGCCGGCGTATCTTCTGGGACCTGTGACGTGTCCCAGAAGATTGCCGATAGGGAGGGGGAAGGTGAACTTCCTTCCGGCTCCGCAGCGCCAAGAGAGGAAGTGGACCTGAGTCCCTGTGAAAAAGGGGCCCCCCCCCAAAAAAAAATGGCATGCCAATTGTGGCATGTCAGGGGGTCACCTTCCTTTAAAGCAGAAGTTCAACTTTTATGTGGAGATCCATTTTAACGCTGAACTCCAACAAACTCAGCCACTTTCTAAAACTAGGAGTCCAACAAGGTGCATGCCACCTCATGGACTTATCATTTTTATTTACAGTTTTATTAAGGGTCAGAGGTGCTATACTCCTTGTGCTTTGACAGAAGAGATGCTGCTTTCTCACACAGCAACTGCTCTCCTCGGCACGTCTCCTCTGCTGTCCATTTATAGAAGGCTTTTGTATTTTGTGAATGGGTTCACATTAAGCACTTCAGCTCCAGAAGGTTTTACCCCGTGTGACGCTGTACCCAAATAAAATTGATGTCCTTTTTTTGCGGATGTCCTCCGCATATAGAGCTTTCTTTTGGTGGTATTTGATAACCCCTGCGGTCTTTATTTTTTAGCGCTATAAACAAAAAAGACTGACAATTTTGAAAATAAAACAATATTTTTTGTTTTATTTTTTTTTTTGGGAGTTTAGTTAGCCTACTGAGGAAGCCAATGAACGGTGGTTAGAGGTGTAGGACCTATTCGTATGGGAGCATGCCCGAACTAGTAATGTGAAGGGAGTCGGGGAAAGGAGAGGGTGGCGAAGGGGTGAAGGGGGGGTAGAAGGGGTAAGGGAAATCCTCTTGGTCTCTGCCAGGAACCCCCGTCTGTTGATATAACCGTCACGTTTGGTTTGTGCAGTAGGTAAGTGGTGCGTGTTTCCATGGCGTCTGCCTAAAATTCCCGCTTTCTGGAGTGGGGCTTCTCTCGCTCAGTTCTCCCGAGGGGGAGTGGCAGCGCAGTCTAGGCATGCACGTAATGTACACGCTCAGCCCGTGTGCCAAGTTCAACAAAATCAAGTCATATCAGCAAAGTGTGTGTTTGGTCATCTAGGTTGCTAATCTCTTGTACTCGTCCGTAGTATGGAAGTGGATCCAGCAAGCCCATCTGTGAGAAAATTTAGATGGGGTGTCATTAGCCACGTGGACCAGCTCTTCCATCTCAGCTATCCTATTAACCCTCGTTATCCAATCTGCGATGGTCGGGGTATGTGGCCTATTCCAGAGTACAGGGATGCACATTTTGGCAGCATTAATAAGGTGTATCAATAAAGATTTCCGGTAAATATGGGCTGGTGTGGGTGAGTGATGCAGTATGAGCTGCGCAGCGGAGAAGTCTAGGGAGTAGGAGGTCACTTTTGTACAGATATCATGGACAGTCTTCCAGAATTGTTGAATCAGTGGGCAGCTCCACCAGATGTGTAGCATAGTGCCTCTCTCCTCGCCACATCTCCAACACATCTCTGGGACCTGCGGAAAGATAGAGTGGAGAAGGGCTGGGGTGCGGTACCATCTCGTCAGAATTTTATAATTATTTTCCTGCACAGATACATTTAGTGACCAAAACAATATTTTTTACTTTCTGCTATAAAACATACCCAATGAAAAAATGTAAAAAATCTAATTTCTTTTTCTTGTTAAAAAAAAAAAAAAAATCAAATGTATTCATCAATTTAGGCCAATATGTATTCTGCTACATGTGTTTGGTAAAAAAAATTCCAATAAACGTATATTGATTGGTTTGCGCAAAAGATATAGCTTGTACAAACTATGCGATATATTTACGGTATTTTTATGCATTTATATTTTTCTGTTACTAGTAATGGTGGCGATCAGCGATTTTTAGCAGGGCTATGACATTGCGGCGGACAAATGTGACACCAAGTGGCACTTTTTGGAGACCAGTGACACTGTACAAATGACACTGTCAGGGAAGGGGTTAATATCAGGGGCAAGCAAAGGGTTAAATGTGTCCCTAGGGAGTGCTTAGCAGAAGTACAAGATCTCCATTTTCCCCTCTTACAGACTGCCTTGTTTACTGTCTATTGGACACGCTGATTGGCTCCCGCTGTGTCCAATCACAGGTCACTGGCAGTGAGCCCGAGCCCCAGACACTGCATATGAAATCATGTACAGGTACGTGATTTCGCGCAGGTGGGCCGCCCTACAACAGTATATCTGCATGGCGCGGTCCAGAAGTGGTTAAACAAATCGCTACATGATTGGGCAAATTTGGAACTGAACTTTGACTATTTAGGGGTTTTCCAAATGCCAGACTTTTAGCCAGGGGTCAGGGAATCATCCAGGCATGTTATTTAAATGAATTTGGCATGTTTAATGTTTAATTTTAAGCATTACCAAATCGCTGGTTGCTACCAAATGGACACGCGATCTCTGTGCGATGCGATTCTGCTGCGGACCAAAAAAAGTGTCCTGTGCGAGTTTGGTCCGAATGCGATGCAAATTCAGCCATACTATCTATATCGCATCGCATTCAGACCAAACTTCACAATTTGAACCCGTGGGTAGCTGTGATTCAGCAACTGATTCAGAGGGAAAAGGATTCCTACAAAAGAATCAGATATGTTGAACAGCAGTAGGCAACCAAAAGCAGTATAGTGCACCTAGATGGAAGGCCAAGTTGATGAAAGGCCACGTGGGTTGTCACATCAGCCACAAAGGATTAGGGCCCTTACTAGTCTCCAGTAGGCACTTTCAAATCCTTTATGACAGCCTTCAAATTCAGTAGCACCTATAATCCCCCCATTTACAGCGCAACCAGGCATTCAGGCCTAATCCAAACATTTTATGCCCATTCGTTTATTTTTATTTGTTTTTCACAAAAGATATTTTCAATTAAATTGTGAACCAATGTAATCTGTATGCCCAGCAGTACATCTCTAATAATCCTAGTTTATTTTATACCTGTCCATTTGAGTGGAAGGCTGTCACAATTGAAGAATTTAAAAACTTTCTTGACCTTACACTTATATTGGAATCACAAAACAAAATAAACTGAAGTTCTATTGGTCCATACACCCTATTCACCATATGCCATTGTATTCCATTGTTATGACCAGGACATGCTATAAAAGAATAGTGATATTTTCTCCTTTTTAAGAAGAATTCCCTGTGTTCACCCTTAAGTCACCCCGAATATGACAAGCTTTACAAAATCAGGCCAAAATTATTTTCCCCCCAAATTTTCAAAAATGTATTCTTTATACAGTGTTCCCTCGCCACTTCGCGCTTCATGTTTTGCGGCTTCAGTGCTTCGCGGGTCAGCAGCCACATTGTGGAAAGGAGCATTGTTTCATATTGATGCGCGAGAGAGAAGGATCCCTGCATGTCAACCAAAGAGATGAGTTGACTCAGAGTACTGGGGCTTTCATAAAGGCGCGTGATTGGTTTCCGGTGTGACATCGACCAATAAGAGTACGAGTGGATTTATCCCATGGCAAAAGTGATGCAACAATTTGCACAAGACAATTTGCAACAATTTGCACGACAATAGGGGCAAATACTACTTCGCGGTTTTTCAGCTTTCGCGGAAGGTTCTGGTCCCCATTAACAGCGAAAAACGAGGGATCACTGTACTCCCGACAAGGATATCTGTATTGATGAGTTCCTCATTCATTTTACAGGCAAGCTGGGCATCAAACAATACAGTATATCCCAAGTAAACATGCCAGATATGGGGTGAAGTAAATAAACTTTGTGAGAGGGTCACAGGGTACACATATGACTTATGAAGGGTAAGACAGCCACCTGGAATCCCCTGGACAGCCAACTTATTTATGTAGCAGCGAAAAAATTGTGTGGGACCACATACAGGGCTGCCACCTGCATGTGGATATTTTTCATACCAGCCTGCCACTTTTCTGGCATCTGCAGCAAACTATAGCTTGTATTACAGTGTGAGCACATCGCAGACTCCACTCTCCACCGGTCTTTAGGGAGGTACAGCACCAGTCACATATCCATCCTCCTCCCAGCACTGAGCCAATACACTCCAAAGCAGTTTGCAGGCAAGTAAAAGCAGAGCGGTACCATGTAAGAGAAAATACACACACTAAGTGCTTCTGCTATAATCCTCAGTAAAGTCTATTAAAGGTTGCACTTACATAAAATTCCTCTTTTTACAGAGCAGTAAAATTGCCGATATCCATTCGGCCATGGAAAGATAGCAGCGGGTGACGTCATAAACTCCACCTCCCGTACGCGTTACGTCATGCATGACTTCGTCAGCGGGGTGGAGCCTAAATGTCACCCTACAAAATATAAGCTAAAAGGTTAACAACGGAACCAAACGATCGGACACTCCTCGTGTCATACTGACCCCTGGTGTCCATCACTGAATAGGCAGCCCGCACAGCAAGGATCCCATACTCAAAAAGTGGCACACAAAATGTATTGATACCTCGTATTAAAGAAGGATAAGTCAGTCTCAGGGCTCCTAAAAAGAATATTTCTTTATTCATAGTCTCCTGCAGCCGTCCTTCACTACTATTAATAAAACCATACAAATATCATCTAATAAAATTAATCTAAAATACAAATATCACCCCCAAACCTTCATTACAATACATAAAAAATCATGAAAAATTCATAAAAAATTGTCAAAAGGTAATATCTTACTAGTTGCAAAACTGTCTTATCTCTCAGATATAAAACAATTGAGTTCGAATTCGACATTCAACCCAAACTGAATCATCACCCCAGTCTCAAAAATCCAAAAGGACTCTCTTTGAATTCCCTCCTCTCTAGTTCTTACTAACCTTTTCGATTCCCCAAAATCTCAGGCCCCAGGGATCCCTATTGTGATAGGTCCTATAATGTTTGGATACACTGTGTGATCTGTCTCCTTTTGTAATACTTTTAACATGCTCTCCAGTACGTACATGGAGAGCCCTAGAGGTCCTCCCCACATATTGGAGAGCACAATCACATTCTAACATATAGACCACTCCCTCAGTCTTGCAAGTAATGAGATCTTTAGGGCCCATTCACACGGGGGCGATCCGACTTCGGGGCGACTTTGCTAGGCAATTTCAGCGCGACTTTCAGTGTGACTTCGGCGCGACTCACAACACAACTTATGCCAGGCAACTTTGCCTGTGGCCAATCAGAGAAGAGAGCGAGGGGCTTGCCCCAAATAAAATTCTATTCTTTTCACTGTAAAGTCGCTTGCATTAAGATTGGGATCCGACTTGGAGGCAACTTCCATTCACTTCTATGGACACAAGTTGGATAGAAGTCACCTTGGAGGTGCGCAGGAACCTTTTTTTGACGTCGGAGCAATTCAGTAGTGTACATTAAGACGGCTCCCATTCATTTGAATGGGATTTGACATGTCAAGCGACTTGGGGCGACTTGAGGTGACTCAAGTCGTAACACAAGTCGCCCTTGTGTGAATGGGCCCTTAATGTTATATTTTTTATTCGTAACAGCTGAGGAGAAGTCTTTCCACTTTTTATTGTTGCACTTGGAGTGTCTGCATGCCGAACAAAGTCGGCATGCATAAAATTCAGATAAAAAGGAGAATAATTTATTCTCTCTTAGGATAGGTGGATCTATCACAACTGGGGTGACGAGATCCCTAAGTGTAGGGGCACGTTTATAAATAAAACAGGGCCTCTCCGGTAGTACCTGGCTCAGTGTTTGGCAACTATATTTTCGTCCTTTTTGAATTGAACATTATAATCTAGGATTATTTTATAATCCTATCTAGTTTCCTTGATTTTTTAAGACCAGAAATCAAAGAAATCCATAGTCCGTACCTTCTCGATTTCTTCCTGTAAGAGCTTCCTTACAGTAGCCCTTCACCAGAAATCTCTCTGTGTCACGTACCTGGTGGACGAGTCTGACTTATGCAGGGGGTCACCTCTCTTGCGGCCTTGGTTCGAGTACCTCTGGTAGTGTGGACAGGAAGTTTAAGAGCACAAGTGAGCACGAGGGTTGAACTGGGACACTTGGTGGTAGGTGAAGGTCCACTGATGCTCGTGCTAGGCAGGAGGATGGTGATGCAATCCGGGTTGGTAAGGGGCAGGCGGTGCGTTACATGTGGAGCAGGCAGGCGGATGGTCGGGTACAGGCAGGGTCGGCAACGTGCGGGCAGCTGAGGTACAAAAGGAGCAGGCAGAAGAATAGTCATAGACAGGCCGGGGGTCAGGGCAGGTGGAAAGCAACAAAGTCCAAGTAAAGCCGGGGTCACAGGTACAGGAAAGTCTCTCAGAGTAAGCACGGGGTCACAGATCATGGGAACACTGTAGAACACTGTAGAACGGACAGCATCTGCTGCAGGGTGTTGTTTTGCTTAAATAGGGCCGTTGGCACGCACATGCGCACAGACAGCCAGGAACGGGCGGGAAACTGCTGTTTTCCTAACACTTGGTGAGGATCTGTGATTGAGCCAGAAAGAGGAACAGTTTCTTCTCAAGCGGACAAATTGTCCCCTTGGAATGTTGCACAACCATGACTGGTGGTGACAACTATCCAAGGTGATGTGGCCATTCTGATCCATTGGCTTGAAATAACTAGTCCTAAAATGGTCCTCCTTAAAAATTTCCAGGTCAAGGAAAGTCATGCTTTCTGTGTTTATATTCCAAGACAGCATTATATTTTTATCATTTGAGTTAAGTTTGTCCATGAATAACTGTAATCTATCAAAATCACCTCCCCGCAAATCATATACCTTCTGCAACAAAGGAGTTGCTCTGGGAAAACCGCCTCATCCTCCCAGTGTGCCATAAACAAATTAGCAACACTGGGAACAAACTGGGCTCCCATGGTTTGAAGGTAGAATCGATGTTGGTACCAGAAATAATTTTTGTTTAGAAAAAATTCCAAACATTTCAAGAGGTACTTCCTATGTTTAAGGGACAGGTCAGATCTCTCAAGGGCCTACTGCACTGACCTTGATGCATCATGATGGCCTATGATCGTGTATAATTAGCCTACGTCTGCAGTTATTAGAAAACATCTTGGGCTTCCCTTGAGAGATTCTAAAATCTGGACCATGTGTTTAGGCCTTGGTGTTGCAAACCAGGGGTTTAAGGAAGAAATCGATGTACTGCCCTAAACGCGCCAATACCGAATCAATCCCATATACTATCGGCCGCCCAGGGGGACGTTCAATGTCCTTATGGACTTTTGGCAGAAAATAATTAATGGGGGTATGAGAGGCTATAGGATCAAAGAACAGGGCCTCTTTTTTTGTGAGGATCCCCCTTTCCTTGCCTTTTTCAACCAAGAGGTAAAGTTCTTTGTTGAATTCAAAAACTAGATCCCCTCGAACCTCCGCCTGTGAATTGGTTTGATTCTCTGGTTTAACACCGGGGGTATTGGTTTACCATTTGTATATCTCCCCTTGTGCCACATCACTGGAATCCCTAATACATTTCCCCCTCTTTTTATCTAGGGATTCCATATCTCAATTAATTTTGCTTTTAATTCACTAGATAGTTGGGAAAAATCTGGGGTTTCATTAAAAGGTTCCAGCTTATTTTGCAACTCCTTGATCTGGGTTTCCAACATCCTCATCCTGCTCTGTTTCCTTTTAGCAAGAATTCAAGTAATTAAATACCTTTTCCACTAAAGAAATTATACCAATCCCGGAGGGATTCATCATCCAACAAGCCATCACTGGGTGGGATATCCCACCTTAACCTGCTTGGGATCAATTTAAGAGAAATATATTGCTCAAAACAGGTGACATCCCACCATGCCTTGATTTTCTTTTCAAATAAATGTCCCAATTTTCTAAAGGATATCGCTAAGTCATCAGAATCATTATATGTGATAAGAAGCCTGAGTGTGAGGGTGTTGCTGATGACGGATACTTATCTCTGCATGGATTATTCCTTCATTGGATTGTTTTGCACTTATGGACTGTTTATAATTTTTTGGTGTTATATTATTTTTAGTGGTGCACCGAATGGAAATTTTGGTGCCGAAACCGAAAAGCCAAAAACCTAAACCGAAAATGACAGTTTTTAAAAAATATTTATATTTTTATATACAATTGTCATATGCAGTCTACCTGTGCCTGGGCACTGACAGACAGCACTAATTGGCTCTGATAGGTGGCACTGATTGGGAGCACTGATGGGCAGCACTGATTGGTGACACTGATTGGCACTGATAGGTGGCACTGACAGGTGCCACTGGTTGGCACTGACAGGTGGCACTGGATGGTACTGGCAGGTGGCACTGGCACATGGCACTGACAAGCGACACTTGATGGTACTGGCAGGTGGCACCTAATGGCACTGGTTGGCACTGACAGGTGGCACTGGATTGTACTGACAGGTGGCACTGATTGGCACTGACAGGCGGCACTGGATGGTATTGGCAGGTGGCACTGATTGGCACTGACAGGTGGCACAGGATGGTACTTGCAGGTGGCACTGATTTCCACTGACAGGTGGCCCTGGATGGTACTGGCAGGTGGAACTGGCATGTGCCATTGGTTGGCACTGACAGGTGGCACTGGATGGTACTGGCAGGTGGCACTGATTGGCATTGACAGGTGGCCATGGATGGTACTGGCAGGTGGCACTGATTGGCATTGACAGGTGGCCATGGATGGTACTGGCATGTGGCACTGATTGGCACTGGTTGGCACTGACAGGCGGCGCTGGATGGTACTGGCAGGTGGCACTGATTGGCACTGACAGGTGGTACTGGATTGTACTGGCAGGTGGCACTGATTGGCACTGACAGGCGGCACTGGATGGTATTGGCAGGTGGCACTGATTGGCACTGACAGGTGGCACTGGATGGTGCTGGCAGGTGGAACTGGCATGTGGCACTGGTTGGCACTGACAGGCGACACTGGATTCTACTGGCAGGTGGCACTAATTGGCACTGACAGGTGGCCCTGGATGGTACTGGCAGGTGGCACTGGCATGTGGCACTGATTGGCACTAACAGGCAGCACTGGATGGTACTGGCAGGTGGCACTGACAGGCGGTACTGGCTGGCACTGGCAGAAGAGATTAGAAGATTCACAATGCACAGAGCATGCTGCTTGCATGAGCTGCTCTGTGCATGAAACTGTCACATGATTACACTGGAATGCAGAGAGCACTGTCAGATTTTCACACTGAGATCTGAGGTGGGCAAGACTGAACAGCTAACACCCGCCCAGCCCCTGTCCCATTGGCTGTTCTGTCCTGCCCACCTCCCAACTTCAACTTGAAGATCTGACAGCTCTCTGCATTCTCTGCATTCCAGTGTAATTAGCTGACAGTTTCATGCACAGAGCGGCTCATACATGCGCTCTGTGTATTGTGAATCTACTCATCTCCCACATCCTTTACGGAACCCGCCCCCTTTTCGGTACCGGCCTGTTTTTTTGTTTCGGCAGATACCGAAAACACAGATTTTGGCCGAAAATGCCGATAATTTTCAGCTGCCGAAATTTCGGTGCATCCCTAATTTTTTTAAGTTCTATTTTGCACATGGACACTTTTTTATTTTATTTGTACAATTGAATGTTATACATTGGTGCATTATTTGGAGCCCGGCTTATTTTCTCTATTATTTATGGCCTGATCTTTTGCGTGCTGTGAGAGTACGAGGCCCTGCCACTGTAGTAATGGGATTGAAGATAGCACAGTGTTCTCACATATGTGGGGGGGCTCCAGAGTATTGTCAGAGCCAAGGAAACTAAGCTTTTGGTATTGTCCAAGTTTTGTAATTCCCAGATCATGGTCTTGAGTCCAGAGACTTGGAAGAGCTTTCGGTGAGAAGAAGCTACTGCCCCTGTGTACCAGAGACCAGCAGGTCACTACACTTGAGCAATATGCTCAGAATATCATACTGCATGATGACCACGTATCTGCCTGCCGCTTGTACTGACCCCAGTTATATTTCTGCCTACTGCCTGGACCAATGCTTTGTCTGTTTGCTGAACACGTCTCTGTCTGCCACCAGGACAAACCCATCTGCACAACCCACTGACTACAATCCTGCGAGGCATTAGTCCCATCCATCCTTTGTGGACAACTGCACAACTGGAACCATAGTTACTCTTTTGTTCACCCTTTGTTTAGACAATTGTGCTTCCTGGCCAGTGAGCATAGCATTGTGCAATGGGGGAAGCCACATACCAGTAGGCTAGGCCTGTTTAGCTTTTTGGAATGAGGACTGCTGTAGGTGAAGCTACACTCAACAATATTACCTTACTCCTTGTACAAATGCAACCATTACGGTATTTTATTTCCTGTGAAATGTTGGTTGATTTTTGTGATACACAAGATGTAATGTCAGGTGCATAATCAGCCCAAACATTGAGAAAGTCAATTAAATATGATATCCCCATACTCGGAATGAATAGCAGAATGTGTTTTGGGGTGTAATTCTTAGTATGCCCATGCTGTGTGTTAGAAATACTATACAATAAAATTGTGTAAATACTGTAAATACATTTTAATTATCTTTCCACATTTTCCAAAAACTTGTGGGAAAAATGAAATTTCCAAAATACTCAATCTGCATTTTAGAAAATATGTTGGGGTTTTTGATTTCCAAAATGTGGCCATTTTGTGGGTATTTCCACTCATAACTGCTCCAGGGCCTCCAAAAGTGTGATAGATAAAAAATCAGATGTGTAATGTTTGCCCCTAGAAAGCCTTAAGCTGCTCCCTGGATTCTGGGACTATCTATGCAGCTAGGCTGTGAAAGTGTCACATATGTGGTATTCTCATACTCGGGAGGAAGTGCAGAATGTATTTTGAGGTGTAATTATAAGTATGCCTATTCTTAGACATATCTTATTAGTTGACACCTTTGTGTAAAAAATACATTTTCATTTTCTTTCCACATTTAAAAATACTTGTGGCAAAATATAAAAAAGACATTTTCAAAAGAATTTTTATGCATCTTAGAAAATATAATGATGTGTTAGCCTGTTTTAGCCTTCCAAAATGTGGTAATTTTGTAGGTGTTTTGTTTTCATTGTCCTGGTGCCCAAGGACCTCCAAAAGTGTGATAGGAGATCTGGAAATTAGATGTATAATTTATGCTCCTAGTAAACCTCAAGGTGCTCTTTGGCTAAACATTACAACTTAAAATTTCGAAAAACTCTTACTAAATACCTTGGACTGTCTACTTTGCAAAAATGGGTAATTTTGGTGGTATTTGTGCTAACCTCA
This sequence comes from Glandirana rugosa, assembly GCA_018402905.1. Lineage (NCBI taxonomy): Eukaryota > Metazoa > Chordata > Amphibia > Anura > Ranidae > Glandirana > Glandirana rugosa. Next base: position 1,993,263 of record BLSH010364363.1, on the reverse strand, counting down.
AGAAATGAGATAGGCTTGATCAGTTTTCAAATAGATAGAATAGATAGATAGATGGATATATGTGTGTGTATATTATATATCATAGTTTGTAGACTATAATTTTCACACAGACCAAATAATATATACTGTGGGAGATTAGCTCGTGGGGATCACTTTTCAGGGGAAAAGATTCAGCATGGATGTCAGTTTCTTTAAAGTCTGGCGGGTTGCCACGTTTATTTTTACAGGCTTGCAGGATCAAAACAGAAAACTAAACCTTGCCATCTGGCGCTACACTAAACAAAGAGATTCCACTCTATACAGTGTGGGGCTGTCCCCGACACCCACAAAACATAAGCACATTGCAAACCTTGTTTTTAGAGTCCGAATTAGCATACAGAGCTCTCTCAGCTTCCTCCCTCTGAGATCGAGGATCGAGCACAAGTGAGATCACTTCCTGATCAGTAAATGCAGATGGAGAGGGGTTTGATTGGACCGGAAAGGTTTTGCCTTCCACTGTGGCAGAGCTGGTTCCGGCCCGATCTCCCACTAGTTGCCTCAAAATTATCGCATGTGAAGCGACAAGTATCGCCCGTCCATAGTGGCGCCTCGCATAACGTCACATATCCCCCCCCTCTGCTCAAGCCCCTGGGGCGGAGCAACCGCACTGCACCCCATGCAGTGGGCCCGGTAAAGACCATCGGCATTATTTTGGAACCTTCCAGCCCGGTGTTCCACTGAGAACTTAAACGGCTGTAGGGACAGGAACCACCTAGTCACCCGGCTATTTTTCTCCTGGTTGTTACACATCCAATTAAGGGGGGGCATGGTCGGTGACTAGCCTGAATGACCTTCCCGGCAGGTAGTATTTTAGGGCCTCTAAGGCTTACTTGATGGCCAAGCATTCCTTCTCCACAATGGCATAATTATTTTCATGTCTATTAAGCTCCCAGTAGACGACTGGGTGCTCCTTGCCGTCTCTGATCTGGGACAGAACAGCACCTAGTCCCACCTCAGAGGCGTCGTTTTGAAGGACAAAATCCTTTGTGAAGTCCAGGGTCATGAACCCCGGCTATACACAAAGGGCTTGCTTCAATTTCTGGAAGGCCTTTTCAGCTTCGGGATTCCACTTAACCATTCCTGACGCTCTACCCTTTGTCAGATCGGTCAAAGGGACAGAAATGGTGGCAAAGTCGGGGATGAAGTGTTGGTAATACCCTGTAATCCCGAGGAAGGCCAAACCTGTTTCTAGCAGCCCCCATGGATGTCTACCATACAAGAGTTCAAAGTTGAATACCCCGTAGACGTCTGCGGAACCTCTCATATAGCAAACATAAGGTACAGCAACAAAAAAATGCCAATTTCGCCCATCTTTATCCACCACCTTTTTAGCATACTGTTAGGAAGATGCACTTCCTGGCTGTTTCTGGCCTCCCGCGCGTTCACGCTAATGGCGCCAATAAGCCATTTAAGCAGGACAGCACCAGGAAGCAAGTGCTGCCCGTTCTACAGCGTTCCTGCACCTGTGACTCCCAGTATCTGTTCTGAGTGACTTCCTGTTCCTGTGACCCCGGCTACCCTTTGGACTTTGTTGCTATCTGCCTGCCCCGACCTCGGATTGTTTACGACCACTCTTCTGCCTGTCCCTCTTGTACCTCAGCCGCCAGCCCGTTAACAACGCAGCCTGCACCTGACTACCTGTCTGCCTGATCCCTCTATACTCCGCTGCCAGCCAGTTGCCGACCCGGACCGCACCACTACTCTTCAGCCCGCACAAGCATCTGTGGACCTGTATCAGCCATCAGAGACTTGTCCAGCCCTCGTGCCCCTCTGTGCTCCTGAGCTCCCTGTCTGCACTACCAGGGGTTCTGGAACCAGGGCCGCAAGAGAGGTTGCCCGCGCATAAGCCAGACTCAACCACCAGGTACGTGACACATACTCTTGTTAAACCTTTCCACCAGACCGTCAGTTTGGGGGTGGTAAACAGAGGTACGAAGATGGGAGATTTTGTACAATTTACACAATCCCTTGGTCACTCTGGACATGAACGTGGTACCCTGATCTGTCAAGCTTTCTTTAGGGATCCTCACCCGACTAAACACCTGGACCAGTTCCTTGGTGATAGGCTTAGCAGAGGTATTCCGCAAGGGTATGGCCTCAGGATAGCAGGTCGCATAGTCCAGGATCACCAGGATGTGCTGGTGCCCCCGGGAAGTATTTACTACTGGTCCCATGAGATCCATGCCAATTCGCTCGAATGGCACTTCAATTATGGGAAGTGAGACAAGGGGACTACGAAAATGGGGTGACAGGGCTGTCATTTGACACTGAGGGTATGACTCACAGTGGTCTTTGACGTCTGCATACAACCCAGGCCAGAAGAATCCCTGGGTTATCCTCTCCTTGGTTTTCTCCATACCCAGATGTCCACCCATTATATGACCATGGGCCAGATCTAGCACTAGGGTTTGGGAACCACTAGCTGTTTCAGTTTGTCCTCTCCGTGTTTCACCACCTGATACAACAAATCATTTTTAAGCGCCATGTAGGGAAAAGACACCCCCCCAATTAAGGTCCACCGGTTCCCCATCCATCACCTTCACGTTTTCTCTGGCTCTGAGGAGAGTGATATCCTGTAGTTGTTCTGTATAGAAGTCCTCTCTCCGGACCGCTTATTCAGGGACTACATTCAGTTCACTCTTACGTTCAGGGACAGAGACATGGTCTGGGACATTAACCACCTGCTGGGAGCCAGCTTCCGGCTCCTCCGGCTCCCCAGCCATTACAGGAAAAGGCTCCTTCTTCCTTGGTCCCGCCACCAATCTCTCCTTCTGGTTGGCAAAAAGGGTCTGGTGAGAACTCCCGTGCCTCCTCAGCAGGGGGAGCTCTTGCTTCCAGGCTCTCTGTGCCTTCCCACAACCTGCAAAAATGAGGAAAATCCCTCCCCACTAGGACTTCATGAAGCAGGGAAGGTACCACTCCCACTGAATGGGTCACACTGCCGCAAGGGGTGTCAATCTCGACCAGCGCCGTCTGGTAGTCACAAGTGTCCCAATGGATGCAAATGATCCCGACAGTACTAGGGTGTAACCTGGCTGGATTTACACAGCTGCTTTTGACCAATGTTATCACACTACCAGAGTGAAGCAGTGCAGTGACGGGTTTCCCATCAATAGCAATCACACACATTTACTTCTCCATGCGACTTGAGCATGATGCTATACATGCGACCTGTGAAAACAGAGAAATGCGTCTTTTCATTTAAGCCTTATCACATTGCTTGGGTTCATCATTCAGGGGACAATTGGCAGCAATATGTCCCAATGCATGGCATTGGTAGCACTGTATGTGTTCTATACCCAGTCCTCTCAAGGGTCCCCAAGACCTTCCTGGCTTCTTTGGCCAGTCTCCAGGTCTAGAGCCCCCAGTCTCTTTAATCGTATCAGTTTTATCAAATTTTTCCCTCGCCCCTGAACCCTGGAACTATCTTACCGGATCCGCCGGGCAATCTTTCACCTCTAGAGACATTGAAGTGGGGCGCAGATGGGCGCAACAACTCTTCAGCAGCTATTTATCTCTTGACGAGGTCCACCAGTGGGCTAGCAGTTTTGGGGTCCCCATGGCCGAACCATTTCCTCAAAGCAGCAGGGAGCGCCTGCAGATAGCGGTCCATGACAGTCCCTGGCTGTAGCCATTTCCTGGTAAGGTGAACTAGGTCAAACATCTGCGAATGGGGTGGCTTGTCAGTTCGATAGGTCCACTAATGCACGTGTTGGGCCTGGACTGCCAATGGTGACTCCCAGGCATGCGAGTATCTCTGCCTTTAGAGTCTCATAGTCCTGGGCCTTATCTGCTTCCAGATCTAAATAGGCTTTTTGGGGTTCGCCGGTCAAGAATGGTGCTAGCAATTCCGCCCACTGTTCCTTTGGTCATCCTTTGCGAAGAGCGACTCTTTCAAAGATCGTGACGTACACCTCCACGTCATCTGCAGGTGTTATCTTCTGCATGTGGTACGAGGCGCGTACAAACTTTGGTTCCACTGTCACAGGAGGTGCGGGCCCCTCTTTTAACTCCAGCAGGGCCTCCGCTACCTCTCGCTGAGCTTCAATAGTCTCTTGTAGAGCCGCCTCTTGTGCTGCACCAGCTTCTGCGAGTTGTCGGTTAGTTTCCCATTGGGCTGCATTGACTTGCAGCAGGGCCTTCAACATTTCCTCCATCCTTGAAAGTTGCCACGCTGAACTCCACCACGTGTGGGAGATTAGCTCGCGGGGATCACTTTTCAGGGGAAAAGATTCAGCATGGATGTCAGTTTCTTTAAAGTATGGCGGCTTGCCAAGTTTATTTTTACAGGTTTGCAAAGATCAAAACAGAAACATAAAACAAAACCTCGCCGTCTGGTGCTACACTAAACAAAGATATTCCTCTCTATACAGTGTGGGGCTGTCCCTGACACCCAGAAAACATAAGCATATTGCAAACCTTTTTTAGAGTCCAAATTAGCACACAGAGCTACATAGTTACATACTTACATAGTCAGGTTGAAAAAAAGACACAAGTCCATCTAGTTCAGCCAAAAAAAAAATATTATATATAACCAAACAATCCCATGTACAATCCTTCACCCACAGTTGATCCAGAGGAAGGCAAAAAACCCCAGCAAAGCGATCCAATTTGCTATAATGGGGGAAAAAATTCCTTCCTGATCCCCCGAGAGGCAATCGGATACACCCTGGATCAACTTTACCTAAAAATGTTAGTACCTAGTTATATTATTTACATTAAGGAAAGAATCCAGGCCTCTTTAAAGCAATCAACCGTGCTGGCCAAAATCACCTCTGGAGGGAGTCTATTCCACATTTTCATAGCTCTTACTGTGAAGAAACCTTTCCGTATTTGGAGAAGAAATCTTTTTTCCTCTAGACGTAAAGAGTGCCCCCTTGTCCTTTGCGATGACCTTAAAGTAAATAACTCAACACCAAGTTCACTATATGGACCACTTATATATTTGTACATGTTGATCATATCCCCTCTTAACCTCCTCTTCTCAAGAGGGAATAAATTAAGTTCCTCTAATCTTTCCTCATAGCTGAACTCCTCCATGCCTTTTATTAGTTTGGTTGCCCTTCTCTGCACTTTCTCCAGTTCCCCGATATCCTTTTTGAGAACTGGTGCCCAAAACTGAACTGCATATTCCAGATGAGGTATTACTAATGATTTGTACAGGGGCAAAATAATGTCTCTATCTCTGGAGTCCATACCTCTCTTAATACAAGAAAGAATTTTGCTTGCTTTGAAAACCGCAGCTTGGCATTGCATGCCATTATTAAGCTTATGATCTACCAAAACCCCCAGATCCTTCTCCAGTATGGATTCCCCCAGTTGTACTCCCCTTAGCATGTACGATGCATGCAAATTCTTAGCCCCCAAGTGCATAACTTTACATTTGTCAACATTAAACCTTATTTGGCACATAGTCGCCCAATTAGACAGTGCATTGAGGTCTGCTTGTAAATTGGAGACATCCTGCAAGGACGTTATTCCACTGCATAGCTTGGTGTCATCTGCAAACACTGAAATTGTACTTTTAATCCCAGACCCTATATCATTTATAAACATATTGAAAAGTAAGGATCCCAACACTGAACCTTGGGGTACACCACTGATAACTTTAGACCATTCAGAATAAGAATCATTAACCACTACTCTCTGAATTCAGTCTTTTAGCCAGTTTTCTATCCATTTACAAACTGATCTTTCCAAGCCTGTAGAATTTACCTTACACATTAGCCGTGTGTGGGGAACGGTGTCAAATGCTTTTGCAAAATCCAAGTATACCACGTCCACAGCCACCCCTCTGTCCAAGGTTTTACTTACCTCCTCATAAAAAGAAATCAGGTTTGTTTGACAACTTCTGTCTTTCATGAATCCATGCTGTCTGTTGCTTAACCACTTCAGCCCCAGAAGGATTTCCAGCTTTAGGACCGGAGCCCTTTTTGCGATTCGGCACTGCGTCGCTTTAACTGAAAATTGCGCGGTCGTGTGACGTTGTACCATGGTGGTTTTCTTTCGAGACAAACACCCTTTTTTTCCTGCGTTTAAAGCAAACCCATGTTGCAGTGTGCTGGCGCGTTAAAAGTCAATTTCGCTGCGTCACGGCTTAGCGTTTTTCCCGAGGCCAGGATTTCGACCTTTAGGAAGACCCCGACTTCACCAATTCGTTGTCTGTCGTACCTAAGTACTTTCTGTCTTCAACAGTTTGTTTGGACTAAAGAAAAATACTCCTCCATTCATTTTGGAACCTGTCTCCCCACCGACACCTGCACCATATGAACCTAAAACGTTTTCGTAAACTGTGGCAAGGGGTGTGTGCCGATTACACATTCCATTTAAGATGTCCGAACCTTTCTAGTCAAACATTTACCTATCTTTTGACCGATTTTCTGACTTAAGTCTCTCATCACCAATTACTAAGAA
>BLSH010364363.1:1958324-1974632 GCA_018402905.1 Glandirana rugosa | reverse complement strand
CCACCCGTCGCATCACCGTGCCCACCCGTGACATCACCGTTCAAACCCGTGACATCACCGTGCTTACCCTTGAACCCAGCCATGCTCACCTAGCCATCCATCCATGCTCACCCACCCAGCCGTGCTCACCTAGCCATCCATCCATGCTCACCCACCCAGCCATGCTCACCCATCCATCCGTGCTACCCACCCATCCGTGCTCAGTCATCCCCATCCGTGCTCAATCATCCCCATCCGTGGCTCATCCATCCCCATCCGTGGCTCATCCATCCCCATCCATGGCTCACCCATCCCCCATCCGTGGCTCATCCATCCCCCATCCATGGCTCATTTGTGCTTCATTCATGCTCATCCATACCACATCAGTTCTCATCCGTGACACATCCATGCCACTACAGTGCCCATCCATGCCACTACAGTTCCCATTCGTGCCACTACAGTGCCCAAACTTGCCACTACAGTGCCCACCCGTGCCACTACGCTGCCCACCCATGCCACCACACTGCCCACCCGTGCCACTACACTGCTCATCCGTGCCACTACACTGCCCATCTGTGCCACTACAGTGCATATCCATGCCACCACAGTGCCTCACAATAGTGTAAAAGGCAGTCAAATTAGATTTGAAATGTAGGCCCCTAGAAAACCTGATGGTGCTCCCTGCATGTTGGGCCTCTGTATGTGGTCAGGCTGTGTAAAAGTGTCACACATGTGGTATCCCCATACTCGGGAGAAGTAGCAGAATATATTTTGGGGTGTCATTTTTGCTAGGTACATGTGGTGTGTTAGAAATATTGTATAAATGGACAACTTTGTGTAAAAAAAAAATGCGTTTTCATTTTCTTTCCACATTTTCCAAAAACTTGTAGAAAAAATGACATGTTCAAAAGACTCATTATGCCTCCTAGAATATACATTGGGGTGTTTACTTTCCAAAACGGGGTCATTTTTTTGGGCATTTCCATTGTCCTGGTGCTCCAGGACCTTCAAAAGTGCAAGAAGTAGTCACGAAATTATGTGTGTAATTTATGCTCCTAGAACGCCCGATGGTGCTCCCTGCATATTGGGCTTCTGTATGTGGCCAGGCTGTGTAAAAGTGTCACACATGTGGTATCGCCATACTCAGGAGGTGTAGTAGAATGTGTTTTGGGGTGTAATTTGTGGTATGCATGTGCTGGGTGTGAGAAATAACCTGTTAACATATGACAATTTTGTAAAAAAAAAAAAACAAAAAAAAAAAACTTCATTTTGCAAAGAATTGTGGGAAAAAATTACAACTTAAAAAAATTCACCATGCCTCTTACTAAATACCTTGGAATGTCTACTTTCCAAAAAGGGGTCATTTGGGGGGTATTTGTACTTTCCTGGCTTGTTAGGGTCTCAAGAAATGAGATAGGCCGTCAGTACATCAGGTGTGATCAATATTCAGTGATTGGCACCATAACTTGTAGACTCTATAACTTTCACAAAGACCAAATAATATACACAAATTTGTTTTTTTTTTACCAAAGATAGGTAGCAGTATAAATTTTGGCCAAAATTTATGAAGAAAAATTACTAATTTGCAAAATTTTATAACAGAAACAAAGAAAAATTATTTTTTTTACAAAATTTTCGATCTTTTTTTAATTATAGCACAAAAACTAAAAAACCCAACAGTGATTAAATACCACCAAAAGAAAGCTCTATTTGTGTGAAAAAAAGGACGCAAATTTCATATGGGTACAATGTTGCATGACTGAGTAATTGTCATTCAAAATGTGAGAGCGCTGAAAGCTGAAAATTGGTCTGGTTAGGAAGGGGGTTTAAGTGCCCAGTGGTCAAGTGGTTAATATATTTATAAATGATATAGGGTCTGGGAATGTTTTGGGCACCACTTCACAAAAAGGATATCGGGGAACTGGAGAAAGTACAGAGAAAAGCAACCAAACTGAGAAGAGGCATGGATGGGGGAGCTCAGCTAGGAGAAAAGATTAGAGGAACTGGCTTTCTTGAGAAGAGGAGATTAAGGTTGGATATGATTAACATGTATAAATACATATGTGGTCCATATAGTGAACTTGGTGTTGAGTTATTCAGAGGACAAGGGGCACTCTTTATGTGTGGAGGAAATATAGATTACCTCAATAGGTGGTTCTGGCTAGCTCAGTAGCTTGCTTTTAAAAGGCTGGGGTTCTTTCCTAAATGTAGATATTATAACTGGATACTAACATTTATAGGTAATGTGTTCTTCACATGACTGGGCTATTAATATTCCTGGCTATGCTCTCTTTCGGAAAGACAGGGTAAAACAGAGGGGTGATGGTGTCTGTCTCTATGTGAGAAGTGATCTCAAAGCGAGTGTGAATGAGGACCTAGTTGATGGAGAGTGTGATGAGTCTGAAGCATTATGGGTAGATCTGTATATGGGTGTGCACACTACAAAGTTTATCATTGGAGTTTGTTATAGACCTCCCAGTGTTAAAGAGGAGGTGGAGACTCTGCTCCTTGCACAGATAGAAAGAGCTGCAAGGGCTGGGACAGTGATAATAATGGGGGATTTTAACTACCCGGAAATTAACTGGAGTAATGGCACTGCTGGGACAGCTAAAGGACAAAAATTTATAGACCTATTACAGGACAATTTTATGGTCCAGTTTATTGAGGCCCCAACTAGGAATGACGCTTTGCTGGACCTGGTAATCTCAAACCATGCAGAGCTTATTACCAATATTCATATAAAAGAACATCTGGGTAACAGTGACCATAACATGATTTCATTTAATGTAAGCTGCAAGCAACAAACATACGGGAAAGATAAAAACACTTAATTTTAAGAGAGCAAATTTTACAAAGATGAGGGCTGCTCTCCAGGACTTATACTGGGAGGGAATATTGGCATCAATGAACACAGAACAGAAATGGGAATTTTTCAAAACAACTGTATGCGAACTCACTGCAAAGGATATTCCCATGGGAAATAAATTTAAGAGGCTAAAAAGAAAACCTATGTGGCTCACGGCCCAAGTTAAAAAAGTTATAAATGATAAGAAAAGAGCATTTAAAAAATATAAAAATGAGGGAACACTATCATCTTTTAAATGTTACAAAGAATATAACAGAATATGTAAAAATGAAATCAAGGATGCAAAAATTCACAACGAACGACAGATTACAAAAGATAGTAAGACAAACCCCCAAATATATTAATAGTTAAAAGGTCAGCTCTGAGCATGTAGGCCCTTTACAAAATAATCTAGAGTGCGTGACTGGGGACAAAGAGAAGGTAAACTTATTAAATACATTCTTCAGCTCTGTGTATACAAAGGAGCATGGGGGAGCTCATGTCCACGTTGGGGTTGGTAGTGACACAGCCCCAAATGATCCACAATGGCTCAAAAGTGAAATGGTCCAGAAGTATTTAGACAGAATAAAGTTAGATAAAGCACCTGGACCAGATGGCATCCATCCACAGATCCTAAAGGAATTGAGCTCTGTCATTTCAAAGCCATTGTATCTCATTTTTAGGGACTCCTTAATGACCGGAATAGTACCACTGGATTGGCCCATATTTAAAAAGGGATCAAAGTCTTTACCAAGTAACTATAGACCTGTTAGTTTAACTTCTATAGCTGGGAAGATACTGGAGAGTTTAATAAAAGACCACATAGATGAGTTCTTGTTGGATAAAAATATTTCCTGACAGACTCCATGGCAGCATACGTGTGGTTAGGCCCCGCCTCTACTACCCTATAGGACTCCTCTCCCATAAATCTTTGCTCTGAGCAGCATGCCGTGTTCCTTTTTTGTCCTCCTCTCGGGACCATGTGAGGTTCCTGCTACCTGAATGAGCTCCTGCCTCGAACAAGCGGCCAAGAGGCGACCATGTAGATAGGGTCGCTAGTCTCCTATAAACCCTAGCTATTAGCAGGGGATGGAGGGGGAATTACGGTGACACATGCAGATTCACCATTGGTGAGAAATGCAGTTCTGGCCAAATAGCCCTGCTATTAGTGGGTGGCCCTCTTACCCCAAGAAGAAGACCGGCATGGGTGTTGTTATTGTCCTTGGCCTGCCTGGAGTTCGGGCGCTGGAGCGGTGAGATTGTTTCTTTTTGTTTCCCTCTGTTATCATGGCAGTACATATGTTGTTTTTGTGTGTTACCTGTGCCTTCTGAGTATCCAGTGTTCCGGTACGGCCCCCATCAGACTACAGGCTGAGCGGCTGGTTCCCTGTGCATTCCAGCCGCTGCCTGCTTCCGGGTACGATTCGCGGCTGTTCTGCACAGGCGCGCGGCTACCCAAGAGTGAGGCTTGGTTTCACGCATGCGCAGTCCAGCGGCGGTGCCGCGCATGCGCACTGGCGAGGCGGCGCTAATGGCGCCCTTTTTACAAGTGCTAAGAGCCTGCAGACGTTGGGAACGTCTTGCGGGTCTTAGCGGCAGCATCCCCACGCCCTGAACCTTCGGATAGGAGGTAGGGATGGGGGTTCTTGTTGTTCATGGTCTGATGCCCTGTTCCTCTTAAAGGTACAGCACCATGGAAATGCCCGGTTCCAAGGATGTGTCACCGCCTGCCTGTGGCCAGCCCTCTCGCAGCAGGTACTTGGGGGTCCTGCTGAGGGAGGGGGAGTGGGGGCTAGGAGTCTCCGGTGTCTCCGCACTGATGGCTTCACAGCTCACAAAGAAAGAGCTCGTCTTCTAAATCCCATGACCGGCACTCATCCTCTGGTGCTAAATGCCATGGCTCATCCTCCAGCGCAAATCACCATGAGAGAGACTCGGCGGACCCCTCCAAGGCACGCCCGGACCGTCCACCAGAGAATGCATGTTGGGGGTGCAGATGCCAAGTGCCGTTGGGCAAGTCCCTGTGCGACCCCTGCTACACTAAAGCAGTAGGTGAAAGAGGGGGGTCGGACCAGTTGAAAACTTTGGTGAAAAGGCCGTTAGAGAATCTCTAAAGGAGTTGGAAACCGGCCAATCCCACGATTCATCCGCGGGGCCTTCGTACTCCCCAGCGAAGCAAACGCCGACTCAGGAGACGTGGGGTTCTTCACAACCGAGCCACTTTTCCGTACCATCAGACAGCGACCTGGAGTCGGAAGAGCCCTATGGTGGGTTTGACTTCTCCCTGGTAGCCCCCTTAGTCACAGTAGTGAAAGATGCTTTAAAGTGGGAAGAGCCAGTGGCAGCCCCCTCCGAGCAAAGGAGGTACTTCAGACAGCTGAAGAAAGAGCATGTCAGCTTTCCCTTCTTGGCAGAATTGGGGGAGGTAATCTCTGAGGAGTGGGGCAAAGTGGAAAGGAAGAACTCCATGTTGTGTAAAGTACAAAAGATGTATCCCTTTAGGGAGGAAGAAGTGAGGAGTTTGGAGTCGGCACCTCTGATCGATGCAGCCATATTAAGATTGGCTAGGCACATCACCCTTCCTCTGGATTTCTTTCAGAGATGCCCTGGACCGAAGGATTGATGCTGATTTGAAGCGGGCATACCTTTCAGCAGGCATGGCCTGTAAGCCGGCCCTGGCCTTAGCGACAATTTCCAAGGCCATGGAGCTGTGGACCGACAGAGTGAATGTCTCGGAAGAACTGGCCAATGGCTCACCACTCCAGGAGCTGAGACTGGCGTCCGCCTTCCTGGGTGAGCCGTCGATTGATATTATTCGCCTGGTGACTCGGGTGATGCTTCTCGCTGTAACCACCAGGCGCGCTCTGTGGCTTCGCCCATGGCTGGCGGATCCGGTGTCTAAACAGAATTGGTGCCGTATCCCATTTGATGGGGCTTCGCTCTTTGGCAATAAATTGGATTCTGCCATAACCCGGGCCACTGGGGGTAAGTCGGGATTCCTTCCCCAGGATCAGCGAGGGCACGGCCAGAGAAGGGGCTTTGCAAAGAGGCAATATCAAGATCGTGCCAGGGAGGCACGTGACTATAAGCCAGGCCGAGAGTTCTCTAGGCCCTGGAGGTCAAGGCAGTCTGCCGGTAAGAAGGCGGCGAAAGGCGCGGCTTCGGGAGAGAGGAAAGCGGCAAAGTCCTTTTGAGATTGGGCCCGCCCAGACAGGCCGGGTGGGAGCTCGTCTTCTCCACTTTCGGCAGGTCTGGGCGGCCTCGATACAGGACTTCTGGGTCGTCAAGACGGTTTCGGTGGGCCATGCCTGGTCCTTCAGCAGGCTGCCCAGAAGCAGATTCATCCCTACTGCTCTCTCTGCAAACAAGGAAAAAAGACAGATCCTACTGGATTACATAGATTCTTTGTTGGGAAAAGGCGCTGTCATTCCCGTCCCCGAAGCAGATCGAATTTACTCTCCCCTCTTTTTGGTGAAAAAGAAAGATGGCACCTGGAGGCCGGTTATAGATTTGACCTTCCTAAACCTCTTCATCGTGAAGGAAAGATTCAAGATGGAGTCACTTGCCACAATACAGCAAGCAGTCCAGCCTGGGGATTGGCTGATCTCCATAGATTTAAGAGATGCATATTTCCATGTGCCGGTACGAGAGGATTTTCAAAAGTTCCTGCGGTTCGCCATAGGACGGTGTCATTTACAATTCACCTGCCTCCCCTTTGGGTTGACGACCTCACCAAGGGTATTTTAGAAGGTGCTACTGGCCGTGGTGGCCCTGCTGAGGACCAAGGGGGTTCGTCTGCATCACTATCTGGACGACCTCATCTTACTGGCACAGGACAGGTCTCAATTAGTAGAGCACAGAGGGTTAGTCATAACCACTCTTCAGACCTATGGCTGGATTCTGAACATGGAGAAAAGTCAGCTGGAACCATCACGGTCCCTGGTCTTCCTTGGGGCTCTCTTCGACACAGTGAGGGGCACCATCTCCCTGCCGGAAGAGAAGATTATGTCAGTCCGCGAGCGGATCCGCCCAGCCCTCTCCTCCTCCCACCTCAGTGCCCTCCAATGCCTGAAGTTCATCGGAACCATGGTGGCCACAATCCCCATGGTAAGGTGGGCTCAATGGAGGATGCAAGCTTTTCAGAGCGGCTTCCTGCAGCAATGGTACTCGGGCGACAAGGGTCAGCGCATTCGCATCACTCCTACCATGAGATGCTCTCTCCCGTGGTGGCTTCAGCGGAAGAACCTGACCAACTGTCCCTCCATCCGCCCTGTTGCGTGGGTCACAATAACTTCAGATGCCAGCAGCAGGGGCTGGGGAGCACACTGCCTGTCGTAAGCGGCACAGGGTGTGTGGGACTTTCCCTCTCGGGGGATAGTCTCGAACGTTCTGGAGTTGAGGGCGGCTTTCCAGGCACTCCTGGCCTTCCACCACCTGACGTTGGGTTCATCGGTCCTCCTCCGCTTGGACAATACGACGGCAGTGGCCTATATAAGGAAGCAAGGGGGCACACGAAGTCTGTCTCTTCTGCAGGAGATAAGACCAATTATGTCCTGGGCTCAGAAGAACTTAGCCAATCTCTCTGCAACATATCTGCCTGGAGTCCAGAATGTCCAGGCGGACTTCCTCTCACGGGTCCGTCTGGACAACAACTAGTGGTCCCTCCACGGTGATGTGTTCCGTTGGATCACAACTTTAGGGGTCTCTACGGAAGTCGATCTCTTCGCCTCCCCTTACAACAAGAAACTGGCGAGGTATTACGCAAGATTTTGGGATTCCCAGGCCTTCGGGGTAGATGCTCTTACGGATCGGTGGAATTTCCACAGGGCTTACGCCTTTCCTCCAGTGCCAGTCGTGCTCCAGTTCCTGATGTGGCTCAGGCGGGAGAGGGTGGAAATAGTGGCAGTAATTCCGTATTGGCCCAACAGGCCCTGGTTTCCCCTCTTACTGCTTCACAGTTTCCGGGACCCAGTTCCCCTCCCTCTCAGGCCAGATCTGTTGTCCCAAGGGGCGATCCTGCACTCATTCCCGAGCCGTTTGCAACTAAGGGCCTGGTTCTTGAGAGGGGGAGGTTGGAGGCTCTAGGATGCCCGGTGGAAGTGATTCCCACGCTTCTGAATGCAGGGCGAAGTAGTACCTATAAGGTGTACGAATGAATATGGTCTAAGTTTGGGGGTCACATGGCATCCAGGACTAATCGGAATGAGTCTCCAGCAGTTCACGATGAAGCAATTCAGTGGGCCTATAGAGCGAGAGGATTGGTGCCTCCACAGGCGGTGACGGCGCATTCAATGATGTCGCGCCCGATGTGATCTGCAGGGCAGCGTCCTGGTCGTCTATTCACACATTTATGTCACATTACTGCGTGGAGCCTGCAGCATTGTCTTCTGTTAATTTTGGTTTAAATGTACTGTCAAATGGATGGTGTTAATTAAATCTCTGTTCAGCATTTGTTGCCCACCCGGGTGTGTCTGGCGAGTTATTTCCCACATGTATGCTGCCATGGAGTCTGTCAGGAAAACTGAAAATTTATTGTCAAATACTTACCGTAATTTTCCTTTCCTGATGGACTCCATGGCAGCAGGAGTCCCTCCCAGATGTCTATGAGTAGGCTAGTTACGAAACACGGCATGCTGCTCAGAGCAAAGATTTATGGGAGAGGAGTCCTATAGGGTAGTAGAGGCGGGGCCTAACCACACGTATGCTGCCATGGAGACCATCAGGAAAGGAAAATTACGGTAAGTATTTGACAATAAATTTTCAGTTTTTAAGCAACAGACAGCATGGATTCATGAAAGACAGAAGTTGTCAAACAAACCTGATTTCTTTTTATGAGGAGGTAAGTAAAACCTTGGACAGAGGGGTGGCTGTGGACGTGGTATACTTGGATTTTGCAAAAGCGTTTGACACCGTTCCCCACACACAGCTAATGTGTAAGGTAAAGTCTACAGGCTTGGAAAGATCAATTTGTAAATGGATAGAAAACTGGCTAAAAGACCGAATTCAGAGAGTAGTGGTTAATGATTCTTATTCTGAATGGTCTAAGGTTATCAGTGGTGTACCCCAAGGTTCAGTGTTGGGACCCTTACATTTCAATATGTTTATAAATGATATTGGGTCTGGGATTAAAAGTACCATTTCAGTGTTTGCAGATGACACCAAGCTATGCAGTGGAATGACGTCCTTGTAGGATGTCTCCAACTTACAACAACTTACCGACCTCATTGCACTGTCTAATTGGGCGACTTTGTGGCAAATGAGGTTTAATGTTGATAAATGTAAAGTTATGCACTTGGGGGCTAAGAATATGCATGCATCGTACATACTAGGGGGAGTACAACTGGGGGAATCCATACTGGAGAAGGATCTGGGGGTTTTGGTAGATCATAAGCTTAATAATGGCATGCAATGCCAAGCTGCAGTTTCCAAAGCAAGCAAAATCCTTTCTTGTATTAAGAGAGGTATGGACTCCAGAGATAGAGACATTATTTTGCCCCTGTACAAATCATTAGTAAGACCTCATCTGGAATATGAAGCTCAGTTTTGGGCACCAGTTCTCAAAAATGATATCGGGGAACTGGAGAAAGTGCAAAGAAGGGCAACCAAACTAATAAGAGGCATGGAGGAGCTCAGCTATGAGTAAAGATTAGAGGATCTGAATGTATTCTCTCTTGAGAAGAGGAGATTAAGGGGGGATATGATCAACATGTACAAGTATATAAGTGGTCCATATAGTGAACTTGGTGTTGAGTTATTTACGTTAAGGTCATCACAAAGGACAAGGGGGCACTCTTTACGTCTAGAGGAAAAAAGATTTCATCTACAAATACGGAAAGGTTTCTTCACAGTAAGAGCTGTGAAAATGTGGAATAGACTCCCTCCAGAGGTGGTTTTGGCCAGCACGGTTGATTGCTGTAAAAAAGGCCTGGATTCTTTCCTTAATGTAAATAATATAACTGGGTACTAACTTCTTTAGGTAAAGTTGACCAGGGTGAATCCGATTGCCTCTCGGGGAATCAGGAAGGAATTTTTTCCCCTGTTATAGCAAATTGGATCATGCTTTGCTGGGGTTTTTTGCCTGCCTCTGGATCAACTGTGGGTGAAGGATTGTATATGGGATTATTTGGTTTTATATATATATATATATATTTTTTTTTTTTTTTTTTTGGTTGAACTGGATGGACTTGTGTCTTTTTTCAACCTGACTAACTATGTAACTACGTAACTATGTATCTAGGGAATATCCAATTGCTTCTCGGGGGATCAGGAAGGAATTGTTTCTCCTGCTGGAGCAAATTAGATCATGCTTTGCTGGGGTTTTTATGCCTTTCTCTGGATCATATATGGGATTGTATGAATTTATGTCCCTTTTATTGGTTGAACTACATAGACTTGTGGCTTTTTTTAACCTGACTAACTACAGTACCTCACGAAAGTGAGTACACCCCTCACATTTTTGTAAATAATTTATTATATCTTTTCATGTGGCAACACTGAAGAAATGACACTTTGCTACAATGTAAAGTAGTGAGCGTACAGCTTGTATAACCCCTTGCCGACCGCCGATCGGCAATTGACGGCGGCAAGGTGGCTCGTGAGCGCAAATCGCCGTCATATGACGGCAGCCGCGCTCACGAGCCTAGTTTCACTGTGCACCGCGCTCACTGTGTTCGGGGAGGGCCAGGGAGCGGGTGCGGCGGCTTCGATTGCCGCCGGCTACCCGCGATGGCCCCCCCAGAGCGAAGGAGCGAAGGTCCGTGTAAGTAAACACGGACCTCCGCTCTGTGTGAGGGGGAAGGGCTGTGATCACAGCCTTCCTGTATACGAAGGCTGTGACCACTTCCCTTCCCCAGCTAGTACAGTCCCCCCACAGTTAGAACACGCCCAGGGAACATAATTAACCCTTAGAGCGCCCCCTGCAGGTTAACCCCTTCACTGCCAATGACATTTACACAGTAATCAGTGCATTTTTATAGCACTGATCGCTGTATAAATGCCAATGGTCCCAAAAAAGTGTCAAAATAGTCCGACATGTCCGCTGAAATATCGCAGTACCGCAAAAAATCGCAGATCGCCGCCATTACTAGTAAAAAAAAAAAAAAACCCCAAAAATGAATTCTCATCATCTGTAAACGCGACCACTTTTGCGCAAACCAATCAATAAACGCCGATTGCGATTTTTTTTATCGCAAATATGAGGAAGAATATAAATCGGCCAAAACCGATGAAAAAAAATGTTTTTTTATATTTTTTTTTTGGATTTGTATTTTAGCAAAAAGTAAGAAATTTGGGTTTTTTTGCAAAATTGTCGCTCTTCTTTTGTTTATAGCGGCGATCAGAAATGACGCAGAGGTGATCAAATACCACAAAAGAAAGCTCTATTTGTGGGAAAAAAGGATGCAAATTTCGTTTGGGTACAACGTCGCACGACCGCGCAATTGTCAGTTAAAGCGACGCAGTGCCGAATCGCAAAAAGGGCTCCGGTCCTAAAGCAGCAAATCCTTCCGGGGATGAAGTGGTTAACAGTGTAAATTTGCTATCCCCTCAAAGTAACTTAATACACAGCCATTAATGTCTAAACTGCTGGCAATAAAAGTGAGTACACCCCTAAGTGAAAATGTCCAAATTGGGCCCAAAGTGTCAATATTTTGTGTGGCCACCATTATTTTCCAGCACTGCCTTAACCCTCTTGGGCATGGAGTTCACCAGAGCTTCACAGGTTGTCACTGGAGTCCTCTTCCACTCCTCCATGATGACATCACGGTGGATGTTAGAGACCTTGCACTCCTCCACCTTCCATCTGAGGATGCCCCACAGATTCTCAATAGGGTTTAGGTCTGGAGACATGCTTGGCCAGTCCATCACCTTTACCCTCAGCTTCTTTGACCGCTTGCCGACCAGCCACTGTCGTTTTAGAGCAGCAGGTCGGCTGTCTTGCGCAAACTGCCACCATGGTACGTCGGCTTGCGCAGGTGCAGATGCGGGCGGGAGTGCGCCGCAGGCTGGAGCGCACACTGCATGAGCCTTCCACAGAGGCAGAACAGGGATCTGCCAATGTAAACAAGGCATATCCCCATTCTGTCAGGGGACATAACACTGATCTACTGTTCTCAGTGATCGGGAACAGTTAGATCTGTCATGTCCCTGCCAGCCCAGCCCCCACACAGTTACAACATGCTGAGGTAACACAGTTAACCCCTTGATCGCCCCTAGAGTTTAACCCCTTCCCTGCCAGTGACATTTATACAGTAATCAGTGGCTATTTTTAGTTC
The DNA here is from genome assembly GCA_018402905.1 of Glandirana rugosa. Lineage (NCBI taxonomy): Eukaryota > Metazoa > Chordata > Amphibia > Anura > Ranidae > Glandirana > Glandirana rugosa. The sequence goes on along the minus strand of BLSH010364363.1, from coordinate 1,962,536 downwards.
TGATCGCTGTATAAATGTCATTGGTCCAAAAAAGCGTCAAAAGTGTCTGATCTGTCTGCAGCAATGTCGCCGTCCCAATAAAAATTGCAAATCGCCGCCATTACTAGAAAGAAAAATAATAATAAAAATGCTTTAAATCTATTCCCATAGTTAGTAGATGCAATAACGTTTGCCCAACCCAAACAATATAAGCCTATTGTGATTTTTTTTTTTACTATAAATATGTAGAATAATATATATCGGCCTAAACTGATACATTTTTTTTTATACATTTTTTCGGATATGTATAATAGCAAAAAGTGAAAAAAATTGTTTTGATTTTTTTTTCAAAATTGTCACTCATTGTTTGTTTATAGCACAAAAGAATAAAAACCGCAGAGGTGATCATATACCACCAAAGAAAGCTCTATTTGTGGGGAAAAATTGTCAGTAAAAGTGACACAGTGCCGTATCGCAAAAAGTGCTCTGGTCATTAAGGGGGCAAATCCTTCCAGGGCTGAAGTGGTTAGCAAGGCAGTGGTCATTTTGGAGGTATGTTTGGGGTCATTATCATGTTGGAATACTGCCTTGAGGCCCAGTCTCCAAAGGGAGGGGATCATACTCAGCTTCAATATGTCACAGTACATGTTGGCATTCATGGTTCCCTCAATCAACTGTAGCTCCCCAGTGCTGGCAGCACTCATGCAGCCCCCAACCATGACACTCCAACATCATGCTTGACTAGGCAAGACACACTTGTCTTTGTACTCCTCACCTGGTTGCCGCCACACACGCTTGACACCATCTGAACCAAATAAGTTTATCTTGGTCTCATCAGACCACAGGACATGGTTCCAGTAATTCATGTCCTTAGTTTGCTTGTCTTCAGTAAACTGTTTGAGGGCTTTCTTTTGAATCATCTTTAGAAGAGGCTTCCTTCTGGGACGCCAGCCATGCAGACCAATTTGATGTAGTGTGTGGCGTATGGTCTGAGCACTGACAGGCTGACCCCCCACCCCTTCAACCTCTGCAGCAATGCTGGCAGCACTCATACATCTTTTTCCCAAAGACAACCTCTGGATATGACGCTGAACACGTGCACTCTACTTCTTTGGTCAACCATGGCGAGGCCTGTTCTGAGTGGAACCTATCCTGTTAAACCACTGTATGGTCTTGGCCACCATGCTGCAGCTCAGTTTCAGGGTCTTGGCAATCTTCTTATAGCCTAGGCCATCTTTATGTAGAACAACAATTCTTTTTTTTTCAGATCCTCAGAAAGTTCTTTGCCATGAGGTGCCATATTGAACTTCCAGTGACCAGTATGAGAGAGTGAGGGCAATAACACCAACATTTAACACACCTGCTCCCTATTCACACTTGAGACCTTGTAACACTAACAAGTCACATGACACCGGGGAGGGAAAATGGCTAATTGGGCCCAATTTGGACATTTTCAATTAGGGGTGTGTGGAAGTGAGTGTATCGCGCTTAGGATAGGAGTTGCTCGGCTGCTGCCCTCCAGAATTCCCTCCCGTGGGTGGGATTAGTGCAGTATTAATTAAGTTTGGGTATGGCGCTGCCTGAGCTTTGGGTACAAAGTAAGTAAAAAAATATTTTAAATATCTCAGTGCAATGTGCTAGTATGATGTGCTAGTTCTAAAGAGTGCCTCTAGTGTGGGCCGTGTCTTTCCCGTGCTTAAATGTGTAGTGCAAGCGTGCTCTTGTAACAATGCAGAAGAAGAAATCATGCCAATGTGTATGCCACCATCCTATATAGAGACACAGAATTGGGTATAACCTCTAAGCCACCAGGACTAAGAGAAAGAACCAGATAAGTGGACTTTGTCGGCATAAATGAAACTGATGGTTGTAGTAATAGTAAAAAATATATTTATTATACATGACAATTATGATTAAAAAAGAGACACGTAACACGTGTCAATTGAATGAAGAATACAACAAAATTTACATATCACAGGTAGTGAGACTACAATATAGCACATGAGTCAGGGGTGATACAAATACCCGACCCAAGTAGCCGATGAGCCTGAAGGATGAGGTCGACGCATTTCGCACAGTCGTGCTTCATCTGGACCGTTGTATTCTTCAAGCTTGGAATTACGTTTAAATTAACATAACAAGAAAAGAGGAAAAATTACAAAAAATAATAATGGGAACATTTTTACATATTATTTTATAGTGTAATTTACTAGAATTATGTGATCATATTCACCATGGGCTGCCTCATATGTGGCTCACTGTGATCCAAAAAAGGGACTATACATCAGGGGGGCAGGCACAGGAGACCCCAACTGGTTGGGTAAAAGGGCCACGCTTCCAGAGCAGAAGTATCTCTGTAGGCAAAAGATGGATTTAGAACCATTGTGGTTTAATAAGATTTACTGAGTATGTTTTATAATGTAAAAAATCCTACCTATAGTTAGTACGATAGGTGAAAAAATTACTTCGTTGGTCCAATATATCGTGGACCAGTAACGTTCAGGTTGTAGGTAAACTATTAGGATTCTACAATATAAGAGACAATTTGTCAAAACCAGAGCTATGTATAGCTCCTAAAGTCGCAATTAAAGAGATAAGTAGCTGATTAGTAATTACCAAAATGGCCCAAGATACGTGATCCTAGGGGGACAACAGTCTGTGCCTATCCAAAGGAACAGCATCTTCTGGATAGGGGCTCCAAAAATGATGGTAACAAACGGTGCTAGCACCACGCCGGATACCTGGCAATAAAGATATCTGTCATAGGAATCTAAATGCTGAAAAGTGCGAAAAAAAGGGAAGGAATACTTATTGTGGGTACCTGATGGTAGCTGAAAAAACCCCGTGTGGAGGAGGTATTAGGTTCCGCCAGAGAGCTGCTGACCTCCGTTCTGAATGGAAGCCGCCTTATATCTCCCGCCACGCCGCATATACGCCGCCCCTAATGGGCGGCGCATGACGTCACACAACGGCGACGCCAAATCGCGGCGTGACGTGCGTCTCAACAGGTGGCGCATGCTCAAATTGAAGAGCGCGTCATCTGTATGGAAGGGACGTGTATGCGAGTGCCCAGGTATCCGAGCAACGGGAGACGCTTCCCCCGGCCCGGCCGGCGCACCCACAGACGTCCATTCACAACATGTCTCAAAAATGAGGCAAGTGAGGCGCATATGCCTGCCCACCTGAACCGCACGCCCCGTATGGAAGTGTAACCATCAAAAATGAGGCAGTCCCTGATACACAACATATAAAAACAATGCTAAAGATGAAAAGTAAGTTAATATGGTATACCGATCAGATATAGGTGAATGAGGAATGACATAAACGATAAATATAGGGAGAAAAATTCGAAGGAAACAACCATATGTTAAATCAATTGGCCAAAACTAAACAAAAACAAAAACAAAAACGAAAAAATAATAAATAAACAAACAAAAGACATCCCAGCACCGTACAACTATATATCTTTATATTGTTGACTGGACTAAAGTGCCATAAACCAGACATACTGAGGAAGGGATAGTGCAGGGACCATAATAGGTATGGATTGTATATTATGTTATGGCGTGTACATGGAAATATATACAAATCATAAGAAAGGTTTATAACTCAGTGATTCGTTCAATCCCGGTTTTTCAGTCGCTTTAAGGGAATAAATCCAACGTGTTTCGCGTTGCAAAATAATTTTATCAAATTCTCCCCCTCTCGGGTTTTCTATAATTCTCTCTAAAGCTGCGAAACGAACGACATCTGTGTTGTTATTGTGGTATAAGCCTAAATGTCTCCCTATTGGTGTAGAAAGTATATTTTTATTGCCATAATAAATATGGTCCTTGATACGTCGCCAAAATTGGCGTTTCGTTTTGCCTATATAGAATGCTCCGCATTCACAGAACATAATATATACAATGCCAATGGTTTGGCAATCCACAAAATGTTGAATTTCGTGTAGCCTGCCATTTGGCAAATACATGGTTTGGTTTTCAAAAATCCAATGACAGAAGTTGCAACCTCCGCATTTCCATGTGCCGCGAGGAGGGTCTATGGCCTCACCTGGCGGCCGATGGAAATGACTGCGTGTAACTTTGTTTCTGATGGACTGGGCTCGTTTGTAAGTAATGTCAGGGTGATCCCTGATGTATTTCTTTAAGATGTTATCGTTGGTCAATAAATGCCAATGTTTGCTAAGGATATTCTTAATGACTTTGTGTTGTTTGGTGTACGGGGTTATGA
>BLSH010364363.1:1927718-1939738 GCA_018402905.1 Glandirana rugosa | reverse complement strand
TCACCCCGGTGCATATTTTCCCGCTGTCTTTCAGGTCCCCCCCAGGACCACATGGCGATGTGCGGATTTAACCTCGTTGCAATTTACCTCTGAGGGAATTTACGCAAAAAACTCTTTTTGACGATTCCCTTGAGGTCGGCATCTATTTGCCCGCCGGGTGTCCTATCCTTTATATTCATTTTCCCCTCTTTCTCCCTCGTCACTCTCCCGGGGAGCTATTGTGAGGACTCTTGACGGATTTTTAGCGGACCACGTTGTTTGCTATTCTTCCCTTTCTTCCTGGGAGGGCTTCCTTAGTCGTCTCCTTGTTTGTTTCATTTATTTCATACCTATTTCTATTCCTTTCCCTATTTCCTTTTCTCTTCTTCGAGGGGCCCTCTCACTGCTCCCTCTTTCTCCCCTTTTACTTATATTTCCTATCCTGTGGGCCGCCCGTTTATCTACGGCTGGAGTTCCCTTAGCAGTTTTTCTCAAAAAACGCATTTAAGGGAGTCTCCATTTAACGTTGCTCCAATTTAGGCGTGTAGCGGTACACCAGGACCCCCCCTGGACTTTCTGTCGCCCTTTTATACGTGGCCCCACTAGTTTTTAACGCTTTGTTTGCTTGCAGGGTTTTACATGCAGTAAGGGCCCTGTTATATGGTAGTATACTTTTTAAGGTTAACTTTTACATCGCTTAGCCCCTTTCCGTTATACGTTTTTCCCTTTCTTTCCTCTTTTCCCCTCCTTTCCCTCCTCCCTTCCTCCTCCTCTATCTGCTTCGGATCATCGGGTATATAGAATATAGGGTAGAGGCCGGCAAAAAAACAGTGGGAACACAGTTAATCCACAAAAAAAAAAAAAAAAAGGGAAGAAAAAAAGGAAAAAGAAAAAAAAAAAAACACAAACTAATGGCCAGGTCCTATCTAGGTTCAGCAGTCCCCTGGGCACCTTTGTCTCCCTGTATTCAATCTCGTATTCTCTTTACAGGGTATTTCTCTTCACTGGGTACACCATGCTTCTAAAAAAGTGCTCAGTGCATTGGTATAATGTTGCCTTAATATCACCATAGCAGCATCACATCTTCAGTTGCAGTTGTACAGAACCTTACAGAGCCAAGGGGAAAGTTCATTTCTACGCACCTTTTCCGGGTATATTCTCCGCTCATACGGTTTATCCTACCTTACCCTGTACCACCACTCGGCCTTCACGTGTGTTTGGTGCGTTTATTCAGTGCAGATCCGGTGTCATACTCCGTCCTTCCTTCCCGGCCGGCCCGCCGAGCGGTATCTGCCGCGATGTCAGCGGCGGGTGTCTAGGCAGTCAGGCAGAGTAGCGTCCGGCTTCCGACTCCCCGTGTTGCGGGGACAGATGACCGCGCTTCAGCCAGTGCACCAACAGTGTCTCGCCCGTCACCGCGGGACGGCCCGTAGCTTCCCAGCCTGATCTAGGCTTCCTGCTCTTAGTACTCGATGGCTGTCTCGGCGCGGCTTGTCGGCATGTCGGCGTTCATGGTTCCCTTGGATGGGAGAGGGAAGAGAGCAACATCCACCTCCTCTCACCTGCGCATCCGGTCACGCCCCGATGTAGCAGACGAAAAAAAAAAAAGATAAATATTCAATGTATCGTGTTAGGATTGTGTGACTTGCCAAAAAAATTATTTATAGGGGTGACTGAATAGTAAAAATTTTTTTTTTTTTTTGGTGAAATACATAGCGATTGTTAGTACTCAGTGCACCTATCGCAATTAATTGCTGTGATTACCAGAGCCAGAGAGCGTCACACTCACTTCCGGTTTACCGTTTGTTGGAACGCACGGAACTTCCTGCTTCTCGACCTGACTTCTCTTATAGGAAATGTGAGTTTATGCTATTTGTCTGCCTAATCTGCCTATGATACCCTGCACATTAGAGAATTTTGTTCTGATTATATGTCCACACTTCAAAACATTCGTACCTAAACACCGGGACCCTGAGTGGACTGGGATAACCACTGGGAAAACCAGGTTCCCAACTACAGCACGAACGGAGGACTGAGGGATCGGTGAGTGGGGAGTGTTGGAGGGGAGCACGATCGCACCTGGTTTGTTTGCTCCACCTCTCACCCCCATCATGTGCGGACTTTCTCTGCCCTTTGTTTTTGGGGACTATCTGTTTCATATGTTGTCCACTACTTTATAAATGGGACATTAATTTACAAGCAAGTTTGTAGTCACAGCAGTTAATTGCGATAGTTGCACTGAGCACTAACAATCACTATTTATTTCACCAAAAAAAATATTTTTACTATTCAGTCACCCCTATAAATATTTTTTTTGGCAAGTCACACAATCCTAACACGATACACTGAATATTTATCATTTTTTGATTATAATTTGACTATTGCATTGCTATTTTATATTGGGATTTGTATTTCACCAAGGTTTTTTTATTTTCACCTATTACAATTTGCTTTCCACCTGACTAAGATTATTTGAAGTCAGTATAATAATTTTTGAAACACCTCTTCTTTATGTGGCAGCGCACCTACCCATCATTTTCTTATCTTTCCAAGTGTGTTTGCCAGTCCTGAGAGTCTGGAAATTGAAATTGGTGAGTGTATGCTCATTCATGATTTGATGACTTTTTTTTCACCTGAGGAAATATTGATGTGGATATGGAGTTTGTCTATCACATGCAGTGAAAGACCAATATATTTAGAGGTGTTTTGGTTGTTTTAGACACTTTGTTCTTCATTCTTTTATTTTTTTTAATCAGATATTATCTTTATTATTTTTATCTTACATTCTACATTGAATTGTATGCTCATTCGTGATTTGATGGATTTTTTTTTTCACCTTAGAAAATATTGATGTGGATATGGATTTTGTCTATCACATGCAGTGAAAGACCAATATCGTTGGAGGTGTTTTGGTTGTTTTAAACACTTTGTTCTTCATTATTATTTTTTTAATCAGATATTTTCTTTATTATTTTTATCTTACATTCTACATTAAATTGTATACTCATTTGTGATTTGATGTATTTTTTTTCACCTGAGAAAATATTGATGTGGGTATGGAGTTTGTCTATCACATGCAGTGAAAGACCAATATTGTTGGAGGTGTTTTGGTTGTTTTAGACACTTTGTTCTTCATTATTTTTTTTTTAATCACATATTTTCTTTATTTTTTTTATCCTATATCCTACATTGAATAACACCATACACATTCCAAGTACAAGAGGGACACAAAAACATAGGCAAAATTTCAACCAGAGAGAAAGGAAAAAAAAAAAAAAACCTCTCCTACATCCTCCCAATTTCCCCATTCTTTATGATATTAGTGATACTAGTACTTTCAGCAGTACTATCAAGGGCACTAAGATTGGTCCTCTCTCTTAATTACCCCTTTTCTTTCATTCCTCCTCTCCCATCCTTTCCCTCATGATTTATATGTCTCTTCACATAGAGGGGTCACAGGAGTCCTCCCGTCTCTTCCTAATATTCTCATACTTCCCTGGACAACCTCTATGTAAAAATATGTGTTTTACTTTAATCACTGTTTCCTTTATTTGTGTTCTCCATTCCACTGTTGTTGGGGAATATGACAACATCAATTTGTGTGCCATTAGCTTATAAGCCTGAAACAAACTCCTTGTTATTAATGTATAGGTGGAATCTGGTATCCCAGCTTCTTCTATCATATTTAAAAGGCAAATACCTGGTTCCATCCCTAGTTTTGTTCCAAACACACTGTTTATGGTCTCTACTACCCCCTGCCAATAACAATGAAGTTTGGGACATCTCCATTACATATGTATTAGATTCACTGCTCCCCTATTACATCTAGGACATAGGGAAGTCTGTCGCCCTCTGTAGAAGTTTTGATGACGAAATGCGTCAGAGCATGACCTAGCGGCAACCGGAAGTGACAATTGCGGTTCACCGACAGGAAGTGACGGTCTAGGCTGCCTGCACACTCATTGTGGGGTAAGATAGATGCTGCTACACCCTGGAAAGTGATGGCGATCTCTGCATATTCAATGCTGATTGTACTATGAGATTTTGTAAGTGTGTTTTAAACGAGGGGGCTGTTTTAATAAATTTATGAAACGGGATAACGCTATATGAGCGGTCTTTTTTCTTACATGCCCTAACGTCTGTGGAAATGATAGGAGGATTACCAATAGAGCAAAGGATCCCCTTCTGTGTCCTAAGGCATTTTTTTGACCAGTATCTGAGTTTAAACCCTTGGAGAGTGATCCACGTGGTGCAGTTTGTGGTGTGGATGCATAGGAATCATGAACTGTTAACCTCACTTCTTCTGGAACCTCTATCACTGCTTTGCGCATTTTCCTTCCATAAGGAAATTATATGGAAGACTGTCACATCTTTTGTGTGAGACGAAGCACTGCTACAGATATTGACATCCATTGATTGGACTAATGGACGGATGTTTTATTTGTGCTTTTACATAGGGGAGTATCCCTACGTTTCCATTTCAATAATTTCTCGGATGTATGGTAAGACCTATGTACAATGAACAATTGGGTTAGTTTTTGCATAGTAGATAAAGAAACCATAGAAGTTGTAGAGAGTGTCAAAGCCCATTGATCATCCGACACAGGTCTCACATCTCGTGCCCAATGGGCCCTTGATGGAATATATACCATACATCTAGATAAGAGGCCTCGTTTATTCTTATTGTTCTTCATTATTAACACAAAGGACTTTTTTGGCAATTGTGGATATACATTGGGCAGCGATTTTTTGTTGCTACTGTGTTGCACAGTATTCCATAGTGCATAGGTATTATGATATGATTGTTTTTAGGTATACTTATTGCACTTAGTATTTATTTGAGATGACATTTAGAGCTTTTTTAAATAAATGTTTTGTTATTGCACACATATTTAAAATGAGCTTACTTTTCAGTCCAGGTAATCCAGGGTTTTCTAACAGTTTCAAAATGATGGAAATTATCCCTTTTCACAGCTAACATTCTTTCATATTCATAATGTGATTTAACCAGATTAACAGTTTCAGATGGATTGGTGCTAATTGTTGCTTCCCATGTCTAGTTATGGTTTTTCCAGCTGCTAATAGAATATGAGTAACTACTGTGTGATAATGTACAGGAAAATTGTCAATTTTAAGGTTCCAAATAGCTAAAGATGGTGTTGGAGAAACAATTATTCCTGTTACCTCTGATATGATCTAAAAAAGTTTCTGCCAGTAATGGCTGAGATTTTTACAATTCCACAAAATATGCATCAACGAGTCTATAGTTCTGTACCCTCTGCAGCAGAGAGGAGAGTTGGGAGTGGAAAACTTAGCCAGTTGACATGGTTAGGTATGTTAGATACCTGTGTTTCTGTGTTAGTTCCCAATGATTGACACAATTGGCTGCAGAGCAGATTGATTTAAAACCTCAAAGCCACTGAGAAGAAGAATATTTACTGGTGAGATCTGACTCAGATTTTAGAAAAGGTGTCATTTTATCAAAAGTAATTTTTTTGTAAGTTGTTATAAAATACGGAGATGCCTTTCTGTTAGGTGCAGAGAATATATAAAACTGCAACACCTTTTTATAGATAGACAGCATTCTTTTTCAGTGGGTTAATAAGTAATGCGTCATCTGTAAATACTTTAAAAATTCTAAATTGCAAAGGTCAAACTCCCCTAAGTTCCTCTAAGTTTTTGAAGGTGCTTTCTTTACCCATGAATATACTGCCTTTGTGGTACCTAGATTTAAGTGAGATATGAGGAATTAGGGCTTCAAGTGTATAAGGAGGAATGGGGCTGCTGTGTAGCTGCTCTTTGGATAAAGAACAAAGAGCCCTCTAAGCCATAAGAGATGCCTGTATCAACGGTGAAAGGTCTGTTAAAACAAAGGGTTGCCACACATCAACCATTAAGCAAGTGTATACGTCAATTGTAGGTACTAGAGCTTGTTACATTTCTGACCATAACACTTCAGGAGACAGTTTGAACTAGTATTTAAGTTGAGCTAAATGAAATGCTGTATAGTAATCCGTTAATAATTGCATATCCCATTCCTCCAAATTTCCTATGCTTAATTCATTTTAAGGCCTCATGCACACAGGACGTTTTTATACCCGCTGTTTTCAGCTGCAGACATTTTTTTCCTACAGTCATTAAACCCCCCATCATGTTATCCTATGTGTTCATGCACAAATAGCTAGGCTGTTATCAACTGTTTTTAGCAGTGGCGTTTTTGAGCTGTAAAAAAACCCCAAGACCAGAGGGTTCTTTTGGACGTTTTTCAGCTGTAAAAACGCTCTGACGCCCAAAAACGCTCACTAACGCCCACTAACACCACTCACCAACGTTTTTGGACATTTTGTGTCCATTGAAAAAATAATAAAATAAAAAAAACGCCCATTGACGACAGAACTAAAAAATGCTCATTAATGTTCACTAACTCTCATTAACGCCAATTAACGCCGGTGCACAAAACGCTAAAAAAAGCAGAAAAAAATCACTGATAAGCTACTGACGTCTTAGGACGTTTTTTTAATGTCCTGTGTGCATGAAGCCTAAGAGCTCCTGGTTCTTTTATTGCTCCACATAAACATTTTAAGTAGAGAATCTAGGGGCCATAAATGATTAGGTTTATTAGGAATTGATAGGGTCCTAAGTAAGTATAATATTTGAGGTAGGAAAAGCACTTTAAAAGATGCCTGACTTCCTGACCAAGATAAGTAGAATTTTGCTAATGTTTTTAACCACTTCAGCCCCGGAAGGAAATCCCAGCTTTAGGACCGGAGCCCTTTTTGCGATTCGGCGCTGCGTCGCTTTAACTGACAATTGCGCAGTCGTGCGACGTTGTACCCAAACGAAATTTGCGTCCTTTTTTTCCCACAAACAGAGCTTTCTTTTGGTGGTATTTGATCACCGCTGCGTCATTTCTGATCGCCGCTATAAACAAAAGAAGAGCGACAATTTTGCAAAAAAACCCAAATTTCTTACTTTTTCCTCAAATATAAATCCAAAAAAAAAATATAAAAAAACATTTTTTTCACCGTTTTTGGCCGATCTATATTCTTCCTCATATTTGCGATAAAAAAAATCGCAATCTGCCTTTATTGATTGGTTTGCGCAAAAGTGGTCGCGTTTACGGATGATGAGAATTCATTTTTGGGGTTTTTAATTTTTTTTATTTTTTACTAAAAATGGCGGCGATCTGCGATTTTTTGCGGTACTGCGATATTTCAGCGGACATGGCGGAACATTTTGACACTTTTTTGGGACCATTGGCATTTATACAGCGATCAGTGCTATAAAAATGCACTGATTACTGTGTAAATGCCATTGGCAGTGAAGGGGTTAACCTGCAGGGGGCGCTCTAAGGGTTAACTATGTTCCCTGGGCGTGTTCTAACTGTATGGGGGATGCCCTAACAGGGGAAGGGAAGTGGTCACAGCCTTCACGTAAAGGAAGGCTGTGATCACAGCCCTTCCCTCTCACACAGAGCGGAGGTCCGTGTTTACATACACGGACCTCCGCTCATTCGCTCCGGGGGGGGCATCGCGGGTGGCCGGCGGCAATCGAAGCCGCCGCACCCGCTCCCTGGCCCCCCCTGGACACAGTGAGCACACGGGCGCGCCTCCGGAAGCGCGCGCGCTCACTATACACGTTCCCGCAGCCGCCGTCGTATGACGGCGATTTGCGGGAACGAGCCACTTTGCCGCCGTCAATTGCCGATCGGCGGTCGGCAAGTGGTTAAACAATATGTCTATGTTGTTTGTAGTTCTAGTCAGCTAGTAATATCATTTTAGGTGCTAGAGTAATGTCTAAATATGGGGCTCCTCTATCAATCCATGTATAAGGCCTCAAGCACATTGGGCTTTTGCCCAGCTCTTCTGATGCTTTTTCCTGGCAGGAGAAAAGCAGCTTAAAAAAAGCAGTTTTTTGCACATGTGTTTAGGAGCATTTATGCATACCAATCATATTAAATATTATATCATATTAAATAATTCCGGCCATTAGAATGAATGAATGCTCAAGTACTAAATATGCCTAGCGTTTAATCGTGTTGACACATTTCTAGGTGCATTCAGCTTTTTTTTCTGACCAAATGCTCCTCTCCTAAATGTGAAAGTGATGAGGTTTTTTTTCAGCCTCTAAACGCTCCTCTTCTAATACTCCTTTAAACACCTATGCATGCATGGCCACATAGGTTAACATAGAGGTGAACATTTAGAAGCCAAAAGAAAAACAACGGACACACTGTGATTTATGCATCATGTGTGCATGAGGCCCAAGGAAATGTCTTTTGTAGGTAAACTTTAGAGGGTTGGTCAACTCCCAAGTCTAATATCAATGATTTAGAGAAACTTACATTGTTTAGAACAGTGTACTAGAAAGAGTTAACATCCGATGGGCATGAGACAAAGGATACTATTGGATTAGTTAGTAACAAAATAAAATTGTCTGCAAAAATAAGTTGAACTATAGGCAAAACTTTTTTTTTTCCATTTTCGATAGAGCAAGATAGGGTTATAACCGCTGTCAGATATTCTTTTGCAGACATTTCCCTTCACTTCCTGTCCCATAGTCAAAAGAGGAAGTGAGAGGAAATCCCTGCAAATCAAAGGAATTCCTTGGGGACCCCCATGTCACCAGAACTAGTGTACTCATTGGAAGATTTACCCTCTATTACTTTTCTGGGGACAACCCAAAATTTGGGTCATTACTTTTACTTTCAATGATAATGGTAAACAGGGCAAATATAGAGAACGTGTATCTCCTTAATGGGGGCACAGACAGGGATAAAACCTGGCAGGTGTTCTAATCCCTTTCCGCTCTATCCAAAGCTAAAAAAAGAAATTTGCCTTTAGTTATACTTTAATCTTATGAGGTCTATCTCTTTCGGTGAGAACAGATAGCTTCCGCTAGGGGTTCCATTGATAAATTAATGATAGAGGGAGAAAGCAGACATCCCTATGGTGACCATGGCAGACTCAGTATAAAGAGCTTTACAATGAGGGCTAAGGAGTGCATTGAAAAGTTTATAATATTCACTAGAAAACCCATCTGGACATGGTGATTTAGCATTTGGAAGGGATTTTATGACTTTGATAGTTTTAGAGCATGTGAACAGCACTTAAGCTGGGCTTGTTTTCAGGAACGGTGCAGTGTTAGTACCACTGGCATCATAGTTAAATTTTAAATTTCAGGAATGATTTTCATATTGTTCACATGATAAACATAATTCAGGTCCGGTAAGTCCTTTGCTTGCTTGTCTAAAATATGAATTTTAGAAAGACTAATTTTTTAATTTTTTTGTCCCTTACCTTAGGCGAGAACAACCAAACCACATATGTGAAAGAAATCAGGGAAGAGAAGTGCTTCAGCAAGGAGATAAAGGAGATTTTGCATTGAATAAACTGTCACACGTGAATATGGCAATCTGAAGAAGTGGTATCTAAGCACAAAACGTGTAAATTGAACCATTGTCTTTGACAGTAATTCTTCTCATTGTATGTTTTCATCTATGAATAACTGCTGAAAGTCAAATTTAGGCGAAGGTAACATCACTACATCTTCAGGAAAGGCAGAGGATCCCCCACCCCCATGAGAATGCAATCCTGCACAATACAGTAGCAGTCTCGCAGGTTTGGATACCTGGTTTTCTCAGGACTTTGGGAGAATGCACAGTGACATCACCCTTGCCTCTGGGGTGTAAGAACATGCCCTATCCAGGACACCTCTGAAATAAAGAATCCTGAAACGTGTTAGCTGCCTGTATCTTGTTCTATATTCGTATTTTGCTATGACATGTCTGCAATTTTAATATTTTGCAAAAGACACAGTAGGGCTTATTTTCGGGGTCTTATCATGTAATGTGCTATCTTCTCTCCCTCCCTGCCTGTCAGGAATCCCCAGTGTGAACCGAGTTAAAGTGGTTGTAAAATCCTATAATCCACTCTATTACAGTATTATATCATGTATAATGTGTATGTTTCTGTAATATAAATGTGCCAAATACCTTAGTTACAGCACTGCTGGGCGCTTCCATGACCCGCCGGAGCTCTTTTCCCCGCTCTAAGCACTGCAGAGGGAGGGGCCGGGATCCCCCACTGACAGCTGGGAGAAGAGGAGGAGAGCAGCGGGAGGTCAGCTGAATGCTAGTGGCGCTCTAACAAAGGAATTTGGCACAATTATATTACAGAAACACACACATTATAAAATACTGTAATAGAGTGGATTTAAACTAGGGCTTATTTTTGGAGTAGGGCTTATATTGCAGCCCTTCTGTAAAATCACAATAGGTCTTATTTTCAAGGTAGGTTTTATTTTCAGGGAAACATGGTATCAAAAGTACTCTCTGAGATGTTAAGAAAGCAAGGCAGTATTATGTTGAAGTTTCATTATATAAGAGTTACAAGGGCATTAATGCACAGGTGTACAGACCAGATCTTCCCTCACATATATAAAAATAGTGATATGGTCAAACCACTGGATATCATAATTGGTGTAGGGGGAGACTCATTGCAAAGCCAATTGTCAACAACAAATTAATGAATTGTTGAGTGTCTGCAACAGAAAAAATGAAAATGTCTTTCATGATTATGTTGACACCACCAGACATTGTATACCTCTTCACCAGTTAAGTGTAGGTGATGATCTCTTAGTTGGAGCTGTAGAGTCTAGTTGGTGGTCCACAGTGAGACTGAAGTCATTGCAGACAGTAACAATAACACTGTTTGATGGAAGATATTTTGTGAAAAAGGTTATCTACATAATAAAGTGCAGCTGGTGTGCATTAGGAGCATAAATATTCACAGGAGTATAGGACTTGGTATTGATCTCACAAAAGAGGATTATAAATCTAGCTTCAGGATCTAAAACTAAGTCCAATAAAGTAAAGGATATTGAAGTTTTAGCAGTGATTAGTACTCCTTTTTTCTTGGAAGGGGCACTTGCCTTGTAGATATAAGGAAAGATTTTATGTGAACACTTAGGAGTAGGATTACTTTAAAAATGAGTCTCCTGAACACAGAGGATATTGCAGTGAAAATGGCATTCTTCGTTCAACATTGAAGACTGTTTGGCTGGATAATTGAGACCATGTACATTGAGATTAATGGTTTGAAACCTCATTTTAAAAACAAATAGGAACAGATAGTCCAGAACTCACAGTTGGTTATATGTGGTCCAGCTCAGTAAGAGTATAGATCACTGACATGTGATTCAGCCTATAA
This sequence comes from Glandirana rugosa, assembly GCA_018402905.1. Lineage (NCBI taxonomy): Eukaryota > Metazoa > Chordata > Amphibia > Anura > Ranidae > Glandirana > Glandirana rugosa. Next base: position 1,928,549 of record BLSH010364363.1, on the reverse strand, counting down.
AGATGGATGGTGCAGTAGTGGGGCTCTCCTAATGAGTAGCCATACTGCAATGCAGTCATCTCACCCCTTGTACAGTATAATCTTTGGTGGATGTGCTTATATTGATGCTACTCATTGGGCTTTTGGCCCAATAGACTTCAGTGAGAGCACATGGAAAATGCCCAGGCCAATTCTGTAATTTCTCTCCTACATGTAAAAATCATCAATTTTTTGCTAGAGGATTACTTAAAACCCCTAAACAATATATATTAAGCAGAGGATCTAGAGAATAAAATGGTGGGTGTTGCAATTTTTTATGTCTCATGGGATTTGCGCAGCAATTTTTCAAACAAAATTTCTTGGTGAAAAATACACTTTAACCACTTGCCGACCGTGTATCGTAGATACACATCGGCAAGTGGCACTCATTGTTGTGGGAGGACGTTATATAACGTCCTCCCACAATCGTGCTCCCGCGCGCCCCCTGGGGCGCGCACCTGGGAGCATCCGTGACCGCCGGGTCTATGAGACCCGGCGCATCACGGTAAATGGCCGCTTGGAGCGGCCGTTTACCATGTGATCGCTCCGTCAAATGACGGAGCATCACATGTAAACAAGCCGGCGGAAGTGCCGGCTTGTCTCCCCCCTCTCCGCACCGATCGGTGCAGTGTGACAGGGGAGGGGGGAGAGAGGAGATGCAGCGGTGCTGTGGGCAGGATCTGAAGTGCCCACAGCACCGCTATGTGACAGGCAGGGACCCCCCTCATCACCCATACACATGCCCATACACATACATGCCCACCCATCTGTCACCCATACATACATGCCCACCCATCTGTCACCCATACATCC
>BLSH010364363.1:1897917-1918026 GCA_018402905.1 Glandirana rugosa | reverse complement strand
GTAAACAGAAACGGTCCAACATTCCATTAAAAAAGCCTTTATCACGGTGCGGAGTAAACCAACAGAAGTGCTCTCCCATTTGGAGACCTCTTCTAAGCCTCCGCCCACTTAGTGAGATAAAGTTTTACATACGGGAGTAATTTATCAAAGAGTATAGCAGTATGACTTAACCTCCCACCAAAATACCCGGAGATATCCGTCCAAAATATCCAACCCAATATCTGATAAGTGAACTCCATCCTGCCTATAGAGGCCCATAAAACCACCCTCCAATTCAGTATGACGATATGAGAAACTATTTAATGAGGGCATACATTTTGAAATAGAGTGATTCACCCGCCTCCGAATCTTCTCCAGAGGTTTACCCTCTCGTGAAGACAACCAAATGAGGCGTGGCACTATTTCCGAAAAAATTACCTTACAACCTGGCAAAGACAAATGAATCCTCTGCAAATCCCGTTTAATCCTGAAAAGAAAATCCAGAGTGTTCACCTTACCGATGTCATTGCCACCCAAATGAATTATTAGAATAGAAGGAGGAGGACAAAGCTGCATTAAATTAGAAACGTGGAGAAAAAGATTAGTCCACTGAAGACCTCTGATGCCCTTCCAAAGGATTTGAAAAGACTCAGCAGGAAAAGAAAGATTAGAAGTATAACAGCGACGGCATGCCCTTTTATGAGCCCAGTGAACATAGGAATGTCCAATAATCCATATATAACATTTGGAACCTAAGAAGATCAAAGAGACAAATTAGGTCGTACATATAAACAAAATCTACCAGATTCCCACCTTCCTAATCTCATAATAGTAGCATCATCTAAACCCAATCTAGCAGCTTCAGTAGCAGCCCCAATTCTAAATGAATGCGTAGAGAATTTAAAATGAGACAAACCTAAATGACCTAAACACTTTTTGAAGATAGAAGAAAACTGGAATTTTGTTAGTGGAGAACCATCTAAATGGACCAAAAAAATTACCACCACACCTGGGCCTGACCAATAAATATCTTTGAGACATTAAATATGGACAAATGATAGAATCCCCACAGGAAAGCAATGTGAGCCAATGACCTTTACCTGTGGGATCTGTTTTTGAACTATGAATAAATATATGCACCTTTTCTTGCGAAACAATAACCTCCTCGTATCTCAAGCCAGTGGTACCCAACTTATTATTAGGGACCAATTCGGAGATACGAAGAGCCGCAAAGAAAATAATAATGAAAGCTGTCTGGAATAACAAAGCTTCAAACTCAGAGTGGCATATATTAACCGTAGACAAACAAATCCTTCTTAAGATATCAAAGGATATTGGTCTACGTGCATCTGGGGTACCAAATGACTTCTTATAACCCTTGAGGGCTTGCCTAACTGAAAAATAGCTATTGCAAGCAGGTAAGTTATATAACTTTAGGAAAAAAGAAACACCAGCTAAAATCTTATTGATGTGATTAAAAGACCATCCCATTTGAAAAAGTGAGCAAAGAAAAGCTAACATGGATTGCTCAGTTGGGGCAGAACTACAAAAACCCACTTCAATATTAAATAACTGCCACTTCTGCCATGCGACCAAATAGTCGATCCATGTTTTTGGTGCAACTGAATTTTTAATGGCTGAAAAGACTGGAGTTAAATTAGGTCCCATAGATGACTCGGGCAGACAAGGCCTACCGGGTCCGCTTCTGGCAAAAGTGTCCTGAAACGATCGATCTGAAAGCGAGATAATGCATCAGCGATCACATTCAACTCACCCGGTATAAACTGTGCTTTCACCCAAATATTCCACTTTAAACATAACCGTACAAAATGCCGAAGCAATTTCAAGACAGAAATAGACCTAGAGGAAAGACAGTTTATAGCAAAAAGCACACCTTTGTTATCCGAATGAATTATTATTCTTTTATTGGCGAAGAACTGGCCCCATAATTCGATCGCTACGACTATGGGAAATAATTCCAACAGTACTATGTTTTTTGTAGCTTTGCTGGCGACCCAATATGGGGGCCAGGAACCATTGCACCAATGAGTGCGCCAAATAGCTGCAAAACCTAAAGAGCCTGCTGAATCAGTGAAAAGTTCTAAATCAGCTGAAAACACAAAATTATCTTGAAAGAAAGATCGTCCATTATAGTCAGACAAAAATTGTGACCAAACCAGCAGATCATCCTTCAAGTCAGAAGTTAAGCGCACATGCGAAAAAGGGGATTTGAATCCAGACATGGCCAGTGACATTCTTCTAGAGAAGACCCTACCCACTGGCATAATCCGAGATGCAAATGCCAACAGACCTAGAAAAGATTGAAGCTCCTTTAACAGCAGTTTCTTCCTACGTAAAAAAACTGCTATCAAAGATTGAATTTTTGATATCTTGGATAAAGGAAGCTGATACTGGAATAATTCTGTATTAATTTGAATACCCAAAAAATCAATAATTGTAGATGGACCAACGGTTTTTTCAATAGCAATGGGAATTCCGAAAAAATCTGAGACACGGAAAAATAAACGCAACAATAACAAACAAATAGGAGAATTAGGAGGGCCAACAAAAAGAAAATCGTCCAAATAATGGATTATGCCCAAACATTCCGATTCTTATTCGATGACCCATTGAAGAAAAGAAGCAAAAATTTCAAAATAATTGCATGATAGTGCACAGCCCATGGGTTGACACATATCATAAAAGAAAAGGCGCTCAAAACAAAAACCTAAAGAATTAAAGGACTCAGGAGAAATGGGCAGTAACCGAAAAGCCGATTGAATGTCTGATTTTGCGAGCAAAGCGCCACGACCAAATTGTTTGATTAACCGCGTGGCGTCTTCAAAGGTGGTGTAATGAACCGAAGACAAAGAATAATCAATCTCGTCATTCAACGAGCTGCCTTTTGGGAAAGAAAGGTGGTGAATGAGACGAAAAGAATTTTGCTCTTTTTTGGGGACTAAACCAAGCGGAGATATGCAAAAGTTCTTAAAAGGAGCCTCCAAAAAAGGGCCAGCGACTCGGCCTAAGGAGATTTCTTTAATTATCTTTTCCCTAACCACTTGAGGATGAAAATCTACAGATTTTAAATTTGGTACCACTTTACAACCTTTACCTGAAAAAACTGGAAGTTTAAAACCTGTGGAGAAACCGTCAATTAATATTTGAGCTTTCTCCCTGTCTGGGTAAAGACATAGCCAGTGATGCATTTTTTCCACCTTCACTGGAGTGGGAACTTTTGGAATTGTCGCTTCTTGTTGCTTGCACCTGAAAATTCCTTTTAAAACACTTGGTTAAAGGATGAGTACCAAAGCAAAAGGAACACTCATGTCGATAGCGACATGAATTAGCCCACTTGCACTGAGACTCATTAAATGCGTAACAAACACCCTTTTTGTACAAAGACGAAGGATTAGCATTAAACTGCTGCTTGGGAATAGCTGTCTTTTGTGGGAGAATTAAATTCAGCCACAAACCGACATCTTTCATGCCCCATTTGAGGCTCGGATATACAGCTAACTTTTGGCGGAAGGATTCATCATAATTCAACCAACCCCAACCACCAAAATTTTTATATGCTTCCAAAATATTTTCCAAATGCTGAAAAGCCCACTACACTTCTCGGGTGACTTTTCTCCCAATACTGCAGAAAAAATGCAAAAGGCTTGAAGCCAATTATGAAATGATCTCGGAGGCGTGCGACGTCTACTCTCATCCGCCTCATCAGCTTTTTTATCACCCTTCACCAATTCCTTGCTACCAGGAAGGAGAGAAAAGAGGTCAATAAATTCTCCCTTCCAAATTTTTTCTTTAGTTATATGTGTTAAATGAAATCCTAAAGGAGACATTTCACATGGCATTACCTCCTTGTAGCAAGAAACCGGAATAGGAGTAGAAAAATTAGCATTGTCACAGGAAACACTTAAATCCCCAGACTGATCAACATTAACAGTGTTAGAATCAATAGGAACATTAACCCTATTAACCATGGAAGAACACCAAACATTACCAGGTGAAGCTGCAGGAACACTCACAGGCTGATTTGAAGCAAATGAATCTGTAAATTTTGAAAGAGAAGAAATCAAGTTAGTTAGTAGTTGACGCTGTGATAACTCACCAGCCTGAATAGGATTAGAGATAGAAGCCTGAGAAGGAACATCAGCTGGCGTCAGAAGACCGGCCTGTCCTGATGTCCCTGGAGCCCCTGACATCCTAAAAGCAGCTGCAGCGTCTAGCCTCTCAGGCCTAGACCCGCCTGCTACTGCTGCTGAAGCAGCCGGAGCATCCACATGCCCGCCTCTTTCCATTGCGGGCGAAGCTGGGCGTCTAGCCTGAGGTGAGCGCCGAGCCCGACCGCGCCCTCCTCCGCAGCGAATGGGCGATGGAGAAAACGCCCTCTGCTTCCTCAGCCTCTTGCGACCAGAGCGCTGAGTTCCCGAGGCGTGACTCGCTCCTGCCCCCAGAGGGAGGGGGCTGGTCCTCTGAGCTTCCACTTCAGAAGCTCCCGCACGTACCGGCGGAAGGTTGCGCTGGTGTCGCCAGCTCTGCTGACCTCCCGCTGGGCTTGGTGGCGACATCCGGACGTCCTCCGCTCGGTCCGGCGAAGGGGTCACCTCAGGCTGATGTCCCGGCACGCCTCCGGCCTCCGACAGGCATTTCAGCAGCCACTCTTCCCCTCCTTCCGACGCCGCCTTCTCCAAGACCCTGCGAACCAGCGTCTTCATGCTTCAGTCACGGCAGGCGAGCTCCTGTATTATAGCCCTATATAAAAGCCAATGGAGCTCGCCAGACCGATCCTGAAACAACTGTGCCTCAGAGCCTTAAGGGGACCTTTATATACCCTCTCTTCACATGTTTCCCGCCTGAACTACATGTGAGGCGCGTGTTACTCACATGTTTGCCGCCTAGCACACATGTGAGAACGTTTCCCCACATTTAAAGGCACAGTAACTCTTTTTTTTTTTTTTAATATACATATATATTTTTTTTTTTTTTTATAATTTGGCCGCCACAATCCCATGTCCTGGGTACTTATTGTACCCATTCTCCATTCTGTGGAAAGAAGAACGCACTGGTGAACTCAGCAACATAAAAAGGCCTAGGCGCCCCCAGAAAACAACAGTGGTGGATGGTCACATGATACTCTCTATGGTAAAGTAAAACACATTCACAACATCCAGACAAGTGAAGGATGCTCTCCAGGAGGTGGGCATATCATTGTCAACATCTACAATCAAGAGAAGACTTTATAAGAGCAAATACAGAGGGTTCACCACAAGGTGCAAACCATTCATAAGCCCGAAGAATAGAAAAGCCAGGTTAGACTTTGCAAAAAAAAATCTAAAAAAAAGCCAGACCAGTTCTGGAAAAGCATTCTAGATGAAACTAAGATTAATCTGTACCAGAAAGACGGGAAGAAAAAAAATGTGGAGAAGGCTTGGAAGAGCTCATGATCCAAAGCACACATCGGCATCTGTAAAACATGGTGGAGGCAGTGTCATGGCATGGGCATGCATGGCTTCCAGTGGCACTGGGTCATTGGTGTTGATGATGTGACAGAAGACAGAATCAGCCGGATGAATTCTGCAGTATTTAGAGATATATTGTCAGCCAAATGAAGAAGAGTTGATTGGACGGCGCTTCATAGTACAGATGGACAATGATCCAAAACACACTGCAAAAGCAACCCAGGAGCTTTTGAAGGAAAAGAAGTGGAATATTCTGCAATGGCCAAGTCAATCACCTGATCTCAACCCAATTGAGCATTTCACTTGCTGAAGGCAAAACTAAAGGAAGGAAGAGCCGCAAACAAAGAACAACTAAAGGCAGATGCGGTTAGAGCCTGGCAAAGCATCAGAAGGGAGGAAACCCAGTCTTTGGTAATGTCAATGGGTTCCAGACTTCAGGCAGTCATTGCCAGTAAAGGATTCTCAACAAAATATTAAAAATGAACATTTTAATTTATGATTATATTCATTCGTCCAATTACATTTGAGCCCCTGAAAAAGGGGGGGGGGCTGTGTATAAAAATGGTCGCAGCTTCTAAAATGTGTACTTTATATTTATGTTCAACCCCTTTAATTGAAGCTGAAAGTTTGCACTTCAAATTCATTTGGATGGTTTCATTTTAATTTTATTCTGGCGGCATACAGAGCCAAAAGTATGAAAATTGTGCCTGTGTCCAAATATATATGGGCATAACTGTAAATAACATATCTTATTGCAACTATTAAAGTGCCACAACAAAAGAAAACAAGATAATAGCCCCAGCTTGTGTTTGTTACTGCAGCTTACAGTACACTTACTAAATGAACAACAATAATTGTAACTATTTTTTTAAAAGAGACACTATAGTCACCAGAACAACTTTAGCTTGAAGTGTTACTAAACCCACAGCAGTAAAATCAGTCTGTATATGCACAGTAAATCATACTTGTTATACTCACTGTAGAACCTAAGGGGTTAATCCTCTGCACTGTATAAAAAGGCTGTTTGATCCTTTCTTCTCTGATCTGCCCCTTCCTCCACAGTCCCCAATCCATCTCCTGAAAGTACAGAGTCTTTGGGGCACTCTGCACATGCTCAGTTTGATGTGTATTGCTAGAGATTTTTTTCTTGGGAGGGTGCATGTGATCAGCACAGGGCCAATCAGCACTGTCCGGACAGAGGGTCAGGGGTCCTGCAGCCTCATAGGACAGACCAGAGTAGAATGAAATGAACCTGTTGGTATTCCTGACTCTACAGTGTCCCTTTAACTATAAATATCTAACTTTCAAAATATACCGGATAAACAGACATTATAGTATAAAGCAATTATTAAATAAGAAAACAAGTGCACATAAAATAAAGTGCAACGTCACAACAGATATGCAGTGGTATTCTTTTACAGTGAACCACAATAAAAAAAAATTGTACTTAAATTTAGTCATTCACACAGGCTTAAAGGTGAATTATTATGGATTGCTGCAAACCTGCTAACTAAAAGTTCCATATTTATTTGGGATGCAAGTCTGGCCTCAGTTGACAATGTGGCAAGATCTGAAAGCCTTTCCTCAGTCATTGTGCGTAGGAATGATTTTATTAACGTTAGTGCAGAAAAGCTTCTTTCACATGAGGCACTACTGACTGGCAAAACACAAGCTATTTTACACAGCCGGTAAAGCTCAAGGAAGGGAATAGAGTAAGGCTCCAGAGAGTTAGTGAACTCAAGAATTGTGTCCACCTTAATGGCATTGGCATCTAATTATTTTTTTCTGTGTAGGGTTAGCATTGCCTGCTTCCGCTCAGTCTCCAAGTTTTCTATGTTGCAGGAGTAGAATTTGGCCATTGGTAGCAATTTCTCAAAATTAAGAAATTAATCAGATTCAGGATTCAGAGACTGTATGCATTCCATTATTTCCAGAGAATCTTTTGAAAAGCGAGATTTTAGCTCTGAAATTAGTCTTTCAAGAACAACATATATGAACATTTTAATGAAGTCATCTTTTTTTAGCAGTTGTTGTCGATGCCCTACAGTTTCCAAAATTACACTATTTCTTAAGTTGAGAGGAGGCCGGCGACCTTGCTTCTTGGATGGCGGTTCGGTAGAATCATCAGTTGGTACTGGTATTCCGCAGTTGACCCTCAGTTGGATTGCTTCTGCCCAGACACTTTCTATTGCTTCAGAATTAGTAGAGGCTTCGGGTCTCCTCTCTGGATTGCGCACTTCTCCAAGCTGTTGTATAAGACCCCTTTCACACCAAGGCATTTTTCAGGCATTTTTGCTCTAAAACTAGCACATAAAAAGTGCACCAAAAATGCTCCCCATGCATCTCAATGGATGCTTTCACACCGAGGCATTTCACTTGCTAGGCGTTGCTAAAAGTCCTGCAAGCAGCCTCTTTTCAGCTTGTTTTGTGTGCTCAAAATAGCGATTCAAAAACATCCATGTCCATTGAAAATAATGGTTAAGCGCTTGAAATGTGGAAAGGTCACATGATTGAAACACAAACGCTTGAAAAACGCTTAAGGAACGCTAATAGAGGGGCGCAATTTATAGCGCTAGCGCTTCAAAAGCACGGCAAAAACACACTAAAATCATGGCGTTTTACAGGATTTTACAGGCTTTTTTCCAACGCCTTGGTGTGAAAGGAGCCGAATTGTTTGCACGAGAAGGACAGCTGAGAGAGCATCTGGGCAAGTGGCAAGAATTAAGCCAAAATCAATGAACTGGTAAATGGATTTTGCCTCAACTGCTCTGTCAGTATGGTTCCCTTTTGTCAAAATATTGAGAGTTTCCAACATAAGGTCAAGCATTTTAAGAACAGCATTGCAGGCTGCATGTTGGCATGTCCACCTTGTGTCACTTAATTGTTTAAGCTGAATAGCTAGTTTGCTTGACATTTCTTGTTGCACATTAGCAAACACTGAGTGGACAACAGAAGTACTGCAAAACACATACAGCTGTTTGAGTTTCACAAAAAGTTAACTTGCTGCCTGTACAATCTTCACAGTGTCCACGATGACCAGGTTGAGGCGGTGACTCATGCAATGAATGTAAAGTGCTCAAGGCACCTCCTTTTTAATGCGTACTTGCACGCCATTAAACCGACCACTCATTACAGAGGCTCCATCATAGCCTTGTCCAGCACAGTTATTTTTATCAATGCCTAGATATGCTAGGACCTGGTATCTTGTTAGAGATTCAGCATCAAGGCTATGTGCTCGGTAGAATTGTAAGAACCATTCATGGACGATCTGATTGTGAAAAAATCGGACTACGACAGACAGTTGTTCTGATTTACTTAGATTCTTTGTTTCACCTGCAATGATGAAAAAGGGACTTCCTTTAATGCTCTGTGTGATGCTTTCTCTAACAAGAGCAGCCATAAATGACAGTAATTCATTTTGGATGGATGGATGTAGATATCTCGCCTTCCTAGCTCCTGTAATTTTGTTTCTTACAACGCTGTATTTTTCTGCAATTAAATAGACAATTTCACATAAATTTCCGTGGTTGACATGATCTAAGCTGTACCGATGCCCTCGCTGGGCAATTTTAGTCTTAGCTGTTAGCAACAAAACTTGGGCATTTGTTTTTATGTAATGTCTATTTTCATTGACCTCTCGTGTGTGAGCTTTAGTTAGATCTTTCATGATCAATGTATCCTGGCTTACACTCTTTTTGAAATCCTCCCATCTGACATGGGAATACTTGTGTGAAGCAGACTTCTCATGCTGTAGTATGCTTTACCAGTTTCGAGTGCATTTTTCTAGTTTTTTGTACCCTATGTTGACAAACTGTACTTTTTTAACATACCTATGGAGATATTTTGATGTTGAAAAAAAATTGACACGGGAAACAGTATGCTGCATCCTGGGACACAGAATATTCCAAACAATCAAACGATCAAAACCACTGTGGGCGGAATAACCTCAAGCGCGCTCCCATTTGTTTCTGCGGGTATTTGTTTAATACAGGCTGTCTTGGCCCTTCACTAACACACTGGCTGATATCATCTGGTCCTTGTACCTTTGTTTTTTCCATGCTAGCAGATGTTTGTGTACTCTGTGACTTTTCAGCTTCACTGAATTGCTCTTCAAAAGCATTGCGTTTGAATATTGCTTTGTGAGGAGGTGCTTGCATCTTCAACCTGCAATGAAGGTTCATCATCATCTGATATTAATTCAGCAGTGTCATACTCAACATCCTCCTTATCAAGCTCTTCACACTGCACAATGGAAGAAGACGGACCAGGCTGACTTTTTTCTTGTTGCTGCTCTTTTGAAATATCAGCCTTCTGGGCCTTAACGTTTACCACTGAATAAAATGAACGAATGTCCATTTTTGAGTTCCATAGGAAATTTAATGTGGAAAATAAATGCATGTTGTTCTTATGGAACACTTATAAATAAGAAACAGCATTATCCCACACCTTAGTAAATGTCAGTAAATGCATAAACCAAGTTGTATATCATGCAAATGAGAAATAAATTATCATACTTTATATATCCTGACAATGGGTATTAAATGCATACAAATATACAATATTAAAGCGGAGTCCGACCCACATTTGGAACTTCCACTGATTGGATTCCTCCCCCCTCAGGTGTCACATTTGTCACCTTTCAGTGGGGGCGGGAGAGGATACCTGTCTTATAGCTTGTTGCTATAGGCCCAATCAGCAGCTGCAAGGTCCTATTCTCCTCCTTGCATGACCTCCGACTCTTCCAGTCGGGTGGGTGATCTTGTTGGCTGCTTCTGTCTCCTCTCTCCTGGGGTCAAGGCAACTTCTAGTGTGTGGTGCTGGACAGTCAGTCAGTAATGCAGCCACCATCGGCACACCCAGGCCAGAGGCCAGCCACATGTGTGTCCACAGTGAGTAGAATAAAGGGATGGGGGATAGGCCAGGCGGCTGTCAATCCGGTCACTACTGAGCTACAGGGAGTGACAGAGAAGTATAGAGGGAGGGGACACTAAAGGCCCCCTAAGGCCCCTCTTAGTGACGCCCCTAGACATAGGAGCAAAAAGGAGGAAAAAAAGCCAGAGGAGGTCTGCACGGCAGATAACAAGTGAATAAAATGACACCCACCTGACCCCCTAGAGGCCTAAAAAATGAAAAAATTATAAATATCATGTGATATTCTCAAAATTGGTGGCCCTATGTGCTGCACATGTAATGAGGTAACAGAGGTATACTGGACTGGTGGAGTGGGTGCAGGATCAGCACATCCCACCTAATGCAAACATACAAGTTACAATGTTTAGCGGCATGGGACATGCCATTTTTCATAAGAACTCTGCACTTTATTACTTCACACAGTGAAAGCTCATCTTTAAGTCAGAGAACTGCCTTAATATTTGAATCTTCACATGACCACTGTCTCTGCCTGGTCCTGGCATTGATGACCACGCGTGAGGTACCCCCATGTGCTCGGGCGCAGATGACCCCACTCAGACGCTAATGAACTCAAAATGTACACAATACTCACCAAGCAGGGGGTGAGAAAAACATTGTCCCCAAAAGATAAAATGCTGCTGGTTCCCACACCACTGAATAAAACCACTGGTATGAGTCCAAGGGCAACGCTGATTGCCCAACTGTGCATCTGCAGGATATAGGGTATCTCACAAGAGTGAGTACACCCCTCACATTTTTGTAAATGTTTTATTATATCTTTTCATGTGACAACCAGGGGCGCCGCCCTCTCTATCCTCGCCACCCTCTATACCAAATGGATAGATTCACGCATATCATGAATCTATCCATGGCCGTCACGGCCACGCATCCGGCACCTTTCAGGACCCCTTTCAGGGATGAAGCTGTATACCTCTATTTGGTGATGCTGTATATACCCCTATCTGGTGATGATGTTTAGCACTATGTCGGTCATGTGATCCTTTTTCATCCAATACATTTGTCCAGTCGTATCGCCTTCAGGGGGAAGGTTATGGCATGTGTGGAGCCTATTACACTTGTAATTTTCATACACGCCCACACATCTGATTGGCTGTTGTCTTGAATATAAACCACGGCCTTGAAGACTGGAAATGATGTCCTTAATGACGCCCTGTTGGTGGGGCGAAATGCGTTGACGTATTTCCGGTCCGTGGTGAGCGTGTGATGTATTTCCGGTGCCTGTGGAACGCATGACGGCGATCTATGAGGAAGTACGGCGCTGGTTTTTGAATACTGACAGACCACTCATTTTATTTGGATTTCCTGTACGTTTTTTACTCTCTTTTGCTCAATAAATGTTATAACACAATATCACACTATGTTTGCCCTATTTCAATTCCAAGGAAACTGGTTCTAATGATCCTGAGGGGAACCCCGCTCTTAAAGGCAACATCACCCTGCTACACATCTACTAACACCAGAAAAAGCTCAATAGACCCCAGACTGAAAAGCTGTGGGTCATCTGTTTCTGGTGAGTAGGAGAGGAGAGGAGAGGAGAGGGGGAGAGTGGCACAGAGCATGTTTGAAGTGGTTCTCATCACTAAAGCACATGTTTATGTTTAAGTGAAGCACTAAGCACTTTTCTTTGGATTTTTTAAAGTGAAGCACCAAGCACTTTCTGGATTGACGTGAACTATTACTCCTTTGTTGACATTTATGTCTGATTTATAATTGTGAAGCACGTTTTTTTCCTTGATAGATGAGCACCTTAGCACTTTATTGGACTGAAAATTTGAACATATTAGATAATTCAATTTTTATTTATACATTTGTGTATGAACATCTGAATTTTGCACTACAACGTTGGTGTATTTATTTTAACTATTTCATGTCTTGATGCACTTTATGGAATATGATTTTAGGTTATATTACTTACAGTAGATTGTAAGGGGGCTGTGTTTTTTCTAATTTTTTAAGACCATGCAGTGGTTTAAACAGGACAGGTTACACTCAGAACAGGCTTTGCCATGGTCGACCAAAGATGTTGAGTGCACGTGCTCAACGTCATATCCAGAGGTTGTCTTTGGGAAATAGACATATGAGTGCTGCCAGCTTTGCTGCAGAGATTGGAGGGGTGGGGAGGGTCAGCCTGTCAGTGCTCAGACTATGCGCCGCACACTGCATTAAATTGGTCTGCATGGCTTTCGTCCCAGAAGGAAGCCTCTTCTAAGGATGATGCACAAGAAAGTCTGCAAACCGTTTGCTGAAGACAAGTAGACTAAGGACATGGATTACTGGAACAATGTAATGTGGTCTGATGAGACCAAGATAAACGTATTTGGTTCAGATGGTGTCAAGCATGGTGGTGGGAGTGTCATGGTCTGGGGCTGCATGAGTGCTGCTGTCACTGGGAAGCTACAGTTCATTTAGGGTACCATGAAAACTCACATGCACTGTGACATACTGAAGCAGTGCATGATCCCCTCCCTTAGGAGACTGGGCCACAGGGCAGTATTCCAACATGATAACGACCCCAAACACACCTCCAAGATGACCACTGCCTTGCTAAAGAAGCTGAGGGTAAAGGTGATGGACTGGCCAAGCATGTCTCCAGACCTAAGTGCTATTTGGCATCTGTGGGACATCTTCAAACGGAAGGTGGAGGAGCACAAGGTCTCTAACATCCACCAGCTCTGTGATGTCGTCATGGAGGAGAGGAAGAGGACTCCAGTGGCAACCTGTGAAGCTCTGGTGAACTCCATGCCCAAGAGGGTTAAGGCAGTGCTGGAAAATAATGGTGGTCACATAAAATATTGACATTTTGGGCCCAATTTGGACATTTTCGCTTAGGGGTGTACTCACTTTTTTTGCCAGCGGTTTAGACATTAATGGCTGTGTGTTGAGTTATTTTGAGGGGGCAGCAAATTTACACTGTTATACAAGCTGTACACTCACTACTTTACATTGTAGAAAAGTATCAGTTCTTCAGTGTTGTCAGATGAAAAGATAAAATAAAATATTTACAAAAATGTGAGGGGTGTACTCACTTTTGTGAGATACTGTATATATTCGGACCACACCTATCAAGTACAAACATATGAATGCAGTCACTAAAAGGAGGGGAAGGTGGGGAAAGGGAGGAGGATATAAGCCACTACCGCACACAAGAAGAAGAAAGAATACACAGCACATTTGGCCATAAGGGGGGGAAGAAAAAAGACCTACCAAGACTTTAGTAGCAGGTGAAAAATGGCATTGTATTCGTTATAAAAGCTATATGGAGTATCACTAACAGTTTCCTGAAAGTAGAGACAGAATTGAACCACTTGAACATCCATGCAGATCCAGGCCAGAAGCAGGGATTATTAGGCAACTGTTCCTTTGTTTAATAGTTTGCTATTGTTGCTCATAGTTATGGGTGTATATATGTATATTATATAAAGACTGTTGACAGTTGTATATCTGCCCTTGTTGTTATCTCACATGTACTATACCAGACAGTTTGGTGCGTATCACAATGTGCAAGTGTAGTGATCACTGCTATCAACACTTGACTGGATGCAAAGTAAGCTTGATTAAGAAAGATAGAGTCATCCTTTTAAAAAAACATGCTCGCATACATACACACAAAGGTGATTGGGAGACCTTCTATAGTAGAATGGCTGCTGGTGAATTGACTTCCAGACAGTTTTTGTAGATTCTGACAATGGTTCATTTTTAATGTAATGATACCTTTTATAGCAATGCACACTAATTGTCTGACAATTTCTTAGCTTTCAAAATATATTTTTAAACTGCCCATGAGCTGTTAAATCTAGAAAGGAAATCTATTTTGCTTGTTCTTAAAGCGTTCGGATTGTCAGTGTGATTTTAACACACATTCCCCTTTGAAAGGAGAATTACAGCTCTGTCTTGGCTTTTATATAAGTTTTAGAGCTTTGCTGCCAACGAACCCATTAACAAAATTACATTGTCCGACCTGCAAATGCTTAACAAGCAATTCAAGTAGATGATTGACCGATTGTTAATGGCATAATAGAAATCTATCCAACTTCAAGTAAAGACATTCATCTCTTTTAGCCTGTACTTCCATATATTTAATAAGAAGCTTGCAGGGGGGAAATCACCCCATTTATATGTGCAGTAGCTTTGCCTAATCCCTATATGTTTACACAGTAACTGATCTGATATGACATCTTACCAATTTTATAATTATAACCGGTATAGGTACATTTGTGCAGTAATTAGAAAAAGCAAAACATAAACTGCAGGAACAGTTTTAACCAAATTTGGCTCCACATGCTAAAGTACATTGATTTAGCTGCATCACAGTGTTTAACCTGACCTTCGGTGTTTTATAACCCCTTTCTATCAGGCATACCTCAATTATAGCAAGCAGTACAAAGTCAATGAGAAAAGCAAGAGAGGTGCAACCTGTGTCCCTCAATGGATTTGGAAGCATGGATTTTATGGTAAGCACAAAAATCCAGTTTTCTCTATCATCCATTAAGGGACACAGAATCAAATTTAGCAACCAAGAGACATCCAAAATAAGTGAACAATAACAGAACAGGCACCCTATTAAAAAAACCCTTCGGAGGACAAGTTACAATGAGGTATGGCTGGTGGTAAAGGGAGTTATAAGGCTTATTATTTTTGGATATTCCTGGTGTCTATTCAGCCTGTAGATGATGCTACAACCCATGGTTGCCGAATTGGATCTTGGGTCCTTTAGTGCGGTGGTTCTCAACACTGTCCTCGAGTATCCCCAACAGGCCATATTTGCAGGTTTTATCTTGCACAGGTGCTTTCAATCAGAGTCAATGACTTGGTATTTTGGACAGCTATTTTATCTAAGAGAAAATCCCAAAACATGGCCAGTTGGGGGTACTTGAGGACAGGGTTGAGAACCGCTGCTTTAGTGGATTACAGAAAAACTTACAAGATTTGAAAGTGTGTATTTTTAAAACAAGCCTAGACTTCCTCTATCCTACTCTTTGGCATGTCTATTATAGAGGATAGCACTGAAGCTAAAACCATTTAAAACACTAGAGTTGCATGAGCTATAGAACCTCTTACTTATCTATACAAACCCTTATGAACACTTGTAGGGTATGTTCAAACCAGCCACTGCGTTACAACACAGCAGACAGTGTGCAGTGTGGCCCAGCCGGATCACCATAGTGCTCTTGTGCCAACACTGGCGCAACCTACTGGTTACTGAAGCTTCATTGAAATGTGACAAAGATATTTCATAAAGTTCAATTGCCCGCAGTGCGGTGTGAGGCAGTGGATTGCACGCAGTCATTTTTTCAACACACACTGCCTGCACACTACTGCAATTTTTAAAAAATTTTACATTTTTTTTTTTTACTTAACTTTTTTCATCACAAAAAGTCCCCTATGTGATGTTTTTTGTTGATCGGTTCTCTTTAAAAGACCCCTGCTGTTTCATCTGTCTACCAATGAATCGAATGCAGTACAGATCGCACTACATTCGTTTCTTCTCAGGCCATACAGGCTGGGGAACCTGACACATCGCTTTTGGGTCTGCAAGAAAAAAGGGAAGAGGGCAGAAGCATGGCTCTGTCCCCTCTACACACGGAGCCCCAGATGCATGCCAGTGGGCACACGGAGCCCAAGATGCATACCAGTGGGCACACGGAGCCCAAGATGCATGCCAGTGGGCACATGAAGCCTGAGATGCATGCAAGTGGACACACGGTGCTGGAGAAGCATGGCGGGGGTGCACAAGTGGAGGGATGGGGTGTGCACTCATTACTGGGTGTTGAGAGCAATTGACGGCTGCCCAGACACCTGAATCTAGGAACAATTGCCAGGAGCCGGATTGCTTCCATCTGACCCCACCCCCCACCCCGCTGACGTATGGACTTGGCAGTAAATGGGTTCAAGTACATTTGTTGTTAATTGTTTCACTAATCTACAGCTTCCTTTTAAATTCCTTTCTAATTTCCTGTGATAAGTGTTCGTGTGCTGAATTATTTACTTTCAATTTTCTTTTCTTCTTGGCCTCCTGTTGAACTCATTCAGATTTTTAAGATATCTACTTAAATTTGCAGAGAGTTTTTAATTAACTTCTTTTACTATGTACGATTTTACGCGAACTCCAATTTAAAATGAAATGGCTGAAATGGCCTAACTATATTCCCTGCTGTTCAGTTGCTGTTCATGATAGTATATATCTTTAACTGCTATTATAATGAAGTATAAAGAACTGTGCACAACTGTGATAACATAGTAATGCATGAATTGTTGTTTTTCATTGTGTTTGATAGACAACTGTGCCCTAAAGCCTGATTCTGACAAAACTTTCTTTGGTTTTGGATAGTGATGAGAAGGTATACCAACACTGATAAACAATGTTACGCATAGTGGCAAACTGCAGTATGTTGTTGCCTGATGACTGCTGAGTCACTGGAATACTATATGTAAAAATACAGGATGGCCTGGTAGGGGACGTGAGGAAAATATTCAATTAAGTCTTTCAGGAAAAAAGATTAAATACATTCCTTAGGTTTAGAGACTAAGGTCACCTTTTCCAGAAACAAGCCTATGCAGTCAAGGGGCCCCGGTAGCTATTATAAAAACTGTGCAATTTGTAAAATGTTTACTCATTTTATTGTCAAACCTGTTGGCAATTTGCCACCTCCACACAGTCAGGCTGAATATACAGTTATGCATACTTTTTTTTTTACCAGGGAAGTTAAGATGCAAGATCTCTGCTGGTAGCACATAGGAGAGTCTCACACATGAGCAGCAGCCCAGCTCTCCAATATACCACTAGGAACACTACCTGAACAACTGCTGTGCTCAGGCAGAGGGAGGGAGATGTTGATTAAGCTGACCGTACACCATAGCGCCCAACTGTCTCTCATTTGGAAGGTCTGGCAGTCATTTGAGACCAAATCCTTCAGTCCCTCGTGCAGCCTCAGTTGTCCCTCTTTTTGGTCTGATGTGTAAAACTCTATACAGAATGTACTATTTAACTACCATCATTGTTACACTCTACTAAATGTTTTATCCAGCCTCTATATTACTGCATTTGTTATTTGGAAAAGCCAATATAATGGAAAAGCAGAGGTCAGAAATGCACTTCTGTATTCAGCCAATCACTTTCTACATATCAGATCTTTGTGGTCTGTGTAACCAGGTCTGCGTCCTTTGACTAAATATTGTGTGCTAAAAACTGTCTCCCTTAACCATTTTGAGAAGCATGCATACACTATGCATACACTATGTAAATCTTACCCAGTTCCTGATGAACTAGCCAAAATTCACTAAATGGGTTTGCTACATTGGATATCCCTGCTTTTGCTGGATGTTAGTACTTAAAATGCTGACACTTGTTAGGATACCAAGTGCTGATATATAGCAAAAGCAGGAGTGACCAGATCCATGTAGATGTACAGATAGGATTTAATAATAACACACCAAACCCACCTAACACCAAAAACAGTGTATGAGCCATAGTAAAACACATGTGACTAGTGAAACCTATTAAAAAATATACACTACTGTATATACAAGCAAAAAAAAGGATTAGGTAAGGCAGGGTCAGGCAAGAAGTGCAAGGTACTTTGGGGAGAGACAGGTCAGGAAATGGGCCAGGATCAGGTACTGTAGAGCCAGGAGCACAGAGTGACATGACTGTGAAGGGAGCAGACAGACCACTGTGTCCTATGGAGAGAGGCAGAAGGCAGGTCATAGCTGTGAGCCCACCAAAGCTACCAAAATTACTTCAAAGTCACTCTTTGCACAACATGCAGAAGGTTGTTTTATTATTATTATTTGTCATTTTCTTTTATATAGGCTATTGGCAGGTTATTGAATCATGCGCTTGGAAGCTTGTTGAATGCAGAGAAAAAAGCCTCATACACACGATGCGACCATCTTACGACCGGACGTCCAAACTCCTATGTCGGCTGTTGTGTCTAGCATACTGGTGTGCACTAAGCGATCGTACCACCAAGCCTAACGTGGTGACGTGTTACGAGCGTATAAAGAGGAACTTCAGGTGCATGTGATTTGTGAATTAGGACCGTAGGTTTACACGAACAGACACTTCCGTGCGTTCCTGACTTCTGAGCATGCGTGTTTTGCACGTACAGCTTTGTTGGCCCAACTTCTCTGTACACACGGTACAACGGTCGTACGACCGCTTGTTATACAACAAAAGTTTTCTAGTCTGCTCATCCAACCTCTGTTGTTCGACCTTCGCACGTCAGCTGTTCTAATCGCGCGTACTTACGGTCGGATGATAGTACAACAAGCTGTTGTACGATCGTTTTCATACGACCGTCGCACCGTGTGTGTGAGGCTTAAGAATACTTTACTTTCATGGAGGATTAGCAATGCATGTCTTACAGCATTAGGGAACATGACGCAGGAAACAGGGATATGCAAGTACATGCACTTAACATAGACAGAACATCCTGTTATTACTTTACCATAGAATAACACACTATAACACAGCAGTGCCCCCTACTGGTATAGATAAGTATAACGCATGAACTTGTATACAGTATCTCACAAAAGTGAGTACACCCCTCACATTTTTGTAAATATTTTATTATATCTTCTCATGTGACAACACGGAAGAAATGACACTTTGCTACAATGTAAAGTAGTGAGTGTACAGCTTATATAACCGTGTAAATTTACTGTCCCCTCAAAATAACTCAACGCACAGCCATTAATGTCTAAACCACTGGCAACAAAAGTGAGTACACCCCTAAGTGAAAATGTCCAAATTGGGCCCAAAGTGTCAATATTTTGTGTGGCCACCATTATTTTCCTGCACTGCCTTAACCCTCTTGGGCATGGAGTTCACCAGAACTTCACAGGTTGCCACTGGAGTCCTCTTCCACCCTTCCATGACGACATCACAGAGCTGGTGGATGTTAGAAACCTCCACCTTCCGTTTGAGGATGTCCCACAGATGCTCAATAGGGTTTAGGTCTGGAGACATGCTTGGCCAGTTCATCATCTTTACCCTCAGTTTGTTTAGCAAGGCAGTGGTCATCTTGGAGGTGTGTTTGTCTGTCGTTATAATGTTGCAAGACTGCCCTGTGGCCCAGTCTCAGAAGGGAGGGGATCATGCTCTGCTTCAGTATGTCACAGTACATGTTAGCATTCATGGTCCCCTCAATGTACTATTGCTCCCCAGTGCCGGCAGCACTCATGCAGCCCCAGACAATGACACACCCACCACCATGCTTGACTGTAGGTAAGACACACTTGTCTTTGTACTCCTCACCTGGTTGCTGCCACACACGCTTGACACCATCTGAACCAATTCCCGGATCCGATATTCTTCTAACGGTTCTGGGACTTTGAGTCGAAGTCGTACCACCGGTTCCGGTATGTCGCCAAATTGTCCTGTCCAAAGTGAGTCTTGTCCGGGGCGGTACCAGCTGGTTTCTTCAACTCACGTGCACGAGGTCTCCTTTTATCCTGTATACTCACGACGGTCGTAACAACGTCTCCAACTTCCCCACCCCCCAGTCGGACAGTCACGAGTCTGGTATGCGGCGTGTGACGTAGTTTAACCAGACGTACCGACAGTATGGTCTTCCTTCGGAGAAGATTTCTACTACGTGTTCTTTCGGGTGTTTGTCAAACGACTTCTGTTCGTCTGATTCCTATACCTAAATACCTTGGTACAGGACACCATAATACTCTGGTTCTATTTGAATAAACCAAGTCTACCACAGTTCGCACACACCGTCGT
>BLSH010364363.1:1865942-1877729 GCA_018402905.1 Glandirana rugosa | reverse complement strand
TACGACCCTAGGGGTAACTCCATAAACATCTAGTGATAGTACAGGGGGGAGTTCACTCCCCGGTCTTTTTTAAATTACTAACGTTGGTAAGGAGAATTAACTCCAGGAGGTCAGGGGAATCAAAACAACGGGAAGAAACCTTAGAGGGGTCGAGGTCGTGTAGGGAAGACTCCTGACCACTGATCACAACTCGCTTGAGCCTGACATTGCAAGCCCAGGCATGGCTTGAAAGCCCACAGGCACCGTGCCTGGGCCTGTAAAGTTTTTAGCAAGCCCAAGTCAGGCCCCAAGACGATAAAATGAGGTGCACAACTTTTCGACGTCCCGTCGGTTAGTTGTTCACAAAGACGTGGAGTAAAATAGCAGAACCCCGGACTGAACCCGAACGATTTTTGAAATGTCCGGGTCCGTGCCACGGACACCCGAAAGTTCGGTACGGACCCGAACGTTACAGTCCGAGTTCGCTCAACACTAGTCACCAGTCCTCAGAAGGGATGTGCTGGAGCTGGGGAGATTCCAAAGAAGGGCAACAAAACTAAGGGGACTGGAGGACCTCAATTAAGAGGAATGGTTGCAATCATTAAATTTTTTCTGGCCCCTCACTTGAGGGGGGACATGATAGTGATCTACAAATACCTCAATGGGGATCCCAGCATAGGGAAAAAAATATTCAGTCCCTGGAATTGTATGAGGACACGGGACCAAACAATGAGACTGAAGGAGAAGCGGTTTAACTTTAAACTGTGCAGGGGATTCTTCACTGTCAGGGCAATAAGGATGTGGAACTCTCTCCCACAATTGGTGGTGGCCGCGGGGAATATGGATATTTTTAAAAGACTCTTGGATATATCTTAAAAAACACAACCTACAGGGATATGGGAAAGTATTAGGCTACATACACACGGGCGTAATGAAAAACAAGCTGTAAAGCTAGTACCGACACCAGGAAAAAAGCTGCGATAAAAACATGATTTTATCACCATTTTGCATTCATTGGCATCAATGCGCATTTTTCATCGCTAGCTTTAAGCCACGTTTCTCTGTCTCTATTCAAAATCAATGGTTCCC
The DNA here is from genome assembly GCA_018402905.1 of Glandirana rugosa. NCBI lineage: Eukaryota > Metazoa > Chordata > Amphibia > Anura > Ranidae > Glandirana > Glandirana rugosa. The sequence goes on along the minus strand of BLSH010364363.1, from coordinate 1,876,661 downwards.
TATGGGAGCACATTGATTTAAATAGAAGTCGCACCAGAAGTCAGATCATGATGATCCGACTTGCGGTGCAACTTGTGGGCTGAGGATCTTGAAGGGGAACCTCCCGCAAAAGTGGAAAAAATTTGCACCAAAAAAATGGCGTGGGGTCCTGCGCCCCCCACCCCAAAGCACCTTGTCCCCATGTTGATGAGGACAAGGGGCTCTTCCCGACAACCCTGGCCGGTGGTTGTTGGGATCTGCGGGTGGGGACTTATCAGAATCTGGAAGCCCCATTTAACAAGGGGGCCCCCAGATCCAGGCCCCCCACCCTATGTGAATGAGTATGAGGTGCATTGTACTCCTACCCATTCACCTAAAAAAAAATGTAAAATAAACACACTACACAGGTTTTTAAATATATTATTAAATCAGCTCTGCAGTCTTCTTCCTCTCTGGCTCTTCCCCCTCCTCCAGTATCTTCTTTCTTCTCTTCTTTTGCAGGGTCTTCTTTCTTCTGAGGGGTCTTCTTTCTTCTGCTCTTTTGCCGGGTCCTCTGTCTTCCTGCTCTTTTGCCGGGTCTTCTCCGCTGTCTTCCCCTCTGTTAGAGAGGGAGGGACAGTGTGTATAGGGGGGGTAAATTTAATTTGGGATTATTCCCTGGTTGTGTGTATTTGTTATTTCTAATCAGGCTCAAAAGCCATGCCCAATATGTAGCATCATTTAACCACACCCACTCCTTGCTACTGCACATATAGCTCGCCACAGGTCACCATCTCCCTGGTAGGGGCCCTAGTGCATTACTTTGCCCAGGGGCCCATGATGTTATTAAGATGGCCCTGCTCCCCAATCTGATGAAATAGGATGGCTGCTCTCTACTCTTCCATGATGGCTGTCTCTGGAGGAAATCCTGCCTCATTTAGGCTTTTTCTCCCCTTCAATTTCCTCCTCTACTCTATCCGGCACCCAAGTCACGTCATCTCATCATCATCATCCCCTCCATCCTCATCACCACTGAAGCCAACTTGGCAATACGCTGCAGCTGGGGGAACATGACTGCCAATTTATTGTTTATCACTGTTCTCCCCTCTCTGTAGGGTCACGTTACTCCCTTGGAGAAGGAAGCAGAATAAGCCGCTCTGACAGTGCGGTGGACTGCGCACTAGTGTCAGCTTGGGTGATAGAGGTTGAGGAGGATGGTTTGTAAGCCAGTCCACCACCTCCTCTGCATGCTGTGGCTGGATAGCACAGGCAACATCACTAAACAGATGCTGCTGGCCCCTTCACAGTGGCATGGGAACATCTGTCTCTCCTTGTTGACCTGCCAGACATGATGGAGGGGCGTATTACTCAAATGTAATAAAAACTGGGAAATGTGTGATTGGATGCAGTTTTTTGATTAAAACGTGTTGTTCAGTGTTCTTCAAATTGAGGACTGACACTGACAGAAATGTATAAACTATTAAAAAAAATAAATAAATAAAAAAGGGGGAAGACCAGTGTCGCAGTAAGAAAAACTGTGGCTGACAATTTAAAAAAAAGGAGGCAGGCAGGGGACAAAAAAAAAAACGCAGGAACCAAAAAAAAGGGATACAGCACTGTACACAGTACTAAATGTTATGTAATACTGTGTTAAACACTGCACTACACTAACACACTACACAGACACACTATACTCACAAACTATACTAACACGCTACACTCAAGTCACAATAAGTACACACACTAACTCGCTAGTAGCAAACTGAGCCCTGCTCTATCTCTATCTCCACTCCAACACAGTGCAAAAGCTTTCTATGGGAAGTTACCTTTTATTGTGTAGGGTGGGACTATGAGTACTGAGCCACGATTGGAGAAAACCATCATCACTTTGTCCAATCAGGGCTCTGACAGTGCTCTGGTGTCCTAATTGGTGAAGCCTTGCACCTGGCCAGCAGTGAGGTGCAAGGCTTCATCCAATTAGGGCCCTAGAGTGCACTGGCAACATCCAGCCGAGCGACCTGCAAATTCAGGTGTGCGCTGAAGCAGGCAATGTTTGGTCCGGCTCGAACATTTGGTCCAACACTATTTACCATCTAAAACGAAATTAACAGCTCTGCCTGGGGTTACACTTTAAAGGTTCAGTTAGGTGACACAAAAGTTAGATTAGGTCCACAGTACTTTGTTTCCATGTTCACACAATTTTTTATTTGTGTTGAGGTGACACTGATCTGACGAAATGCGGACATTCTTAAAAAGAGAGTGGGTGCGCTGTATTGGAGTCAGTGTATAGCAACTGCATCCGCCAGGGCTGCTGATAGCCCTGGTGTATGGGGCCCGGAGCACACAGGGGGGATTAGTGACAGATGACAATTGTGTATCTTTTCCTCCAGCAGATGAAAGCTGCTCTCCTTCCCTCTCCCTGCTGCCAGCTTTTATCTGCTAAGAAAGAGACAGTTGCCCCTCACTAATACCCCTCGCTGTGTGGGCCCCCCTCCTCTCAGCACTGCGGTTTGTTATCTCTCTAACTTAGGCTCCATGCACACTGGCTTAAAAAAACGTTGCTTCTACAGGAGTTTATTTTTTTTGCCTGTAGAAGCAGCTCAATGTTATCTTATGTGTCCATACACATTAGGACGAATACAGGCATATTTTAAATTCAACGTTTAGAGACAGAAAAAAAAAAAACCTGGTTTTCCTAAACTCGTTTAAACTTTGTACAAAATGTGTTCTATATGAGCGTTTTTTCTGCCAGGTGAACTGGAGTTTTTTTTAAGCCCAGTATGCATGGAACTTAACTTTTTTTCTCTCCCTCTGTCTCTCTGATCCCGGAGATATATATCCTGTATATTTTTTTCATCTCATCTTCCTTTTTATTTATTAACTCAGTTTTGTCTTTTAGATTTAGCAGTAATTCTGTGAGTTATATTGTATTTGTGTCTCTGCTAATAGTTTTATTGTATTTTTAGCAAAATATAGCTGTAATACTTTATTGGGGGGCCCTGTCAGATAGTCTGTACGGGGCCCCACGATTTCTATTCAGCAACCCTGGCATCCGCACATACATACAGCAGAGCTTCATACCCAAGGAGACACATACTGGTGCTGTTTACTTGTGAGTTTGTTTTATATGGCAAGAGATATGTCACCAGCACACCAAGGATCTCCATAAAAAGGTCCAAAGCTATAATGAATGATCACGGCAGAGAGCAACGTTTCAGAGCCATGCAGGACCCCATCATTAGGCACCTGTACCGGTATGGGAACTTCCCATCCTGTTGTTGGAGCAAAATCGAATATATATTTTGGCACATTATCACTTTGGATATGTTTGTTAGAGAGAATTTGTTGACAAATTTTGACAGACTGTGACTTCACACAAACACTTAACACAGGACATTATCAAGTCATATATTGTATATTATTTTATTATTTCATATATTCAAGCATTTTAAATAGTGCAGCAATTATTTATATATTTATGTTAAAGTGTCATTAAACCCACATTATTAAAAACTGTCTATACATGTTGTATTACATGCTGTTCATACTCACTCAGTCACTATGGGATTTGTTTTTTGTATTCTACAAATAACCTGTGTTATCCTTCTGTTCACTGTCCCTCCCTCCCTTGTCTGTGTCCCCGCTGCAGCCTGAGATTGTGTAGACCAGCTGTTGCCACACCTACTGAACATGCTCCAGTTTCAGTTCCTTTCTAAGCTGTCCATTTCCTAGTTCTTTTCTATCTGTGCAAATCACAATGCCCACTAAGCAGCTCTACATTATGGGGGGCAGGACATTACATGTTGATTGATGGAGGCGTCACCTTCCTGTAATTCTAAGCATTCAACACATTCTGTGATTAGCAGAACCTCACCCTAGATAGCTAACACCATGTTTTTGCACAAAAACAATAACGATTTGAGATCAAATACATATTTGTGTACTGACACAGGCAGTCACCCTGGCAGATGATGCAGGCTCATTTGAGGTGCGCAGTCTAAGTATTAACCAGTGTTCACCAGAGCTCCTGGTGGTGGAGATGGGTTTTGCTGTGTGTTAGTACCAGGTCACGGGCCTCAGGATCACCCCACCAGGAAGTGAGCAGGCCGGGGTCCAGAAGCGGATAAGCAGATGTAGCCAACAGTGGACTACAGCTATTCTGTTTGCCCTGCAAACTATCTCCGCCATTCTATGTATGGTCATGTTCCCCCTAGTGCCTGGGTGTTAATTAATTGCCCTAATATGTCTGCATCAAGCCAGGAGAACTGTGGGATTAGTAGACTACTCAGCATGTGTATAGGAGTTGTGAAGTTACGGTTGTGAAGTTACACATCCTAGAATGAAACGTCAACATCTGGGTGCCACTGGGAGAGTGCATAAAAGTCTAGGCCGGCCCGTCTGCGCTCTCTTCTTCCTGCGTCTCCCCTCTTCAGGGGGAGAGGGTGGTTGTGGCCTACTATGGAGGGATCCAGAGCTGCGGGTCAGTTCCATAGGGCACAACCCTGATTGCTGTTGGTGAAGTACCATCCGGGCTCCTACTTCAGCTGGCGGATATCCTCAATGTTCCGGTCAAGCTGTGTCTACCATCCCGAGCCTCGAGGCCAAGTGCACTGCTCCTGGATCTACAGTTCGAGAGCCTCCAGGCGGATTCTTCAATTGGTAAGAGGGCTGCCACCCATCGTTTCAACTCCTTACTTTAACACCTATTTACGAATACTGTGTACAGGCACCTTGCTCATGGAAACACTTTAAGCACATCTCAAAGAAACTGTACATAGACACCTTTACCTTAAAGTATCTGAGGAATATCTTTACCAGCCTGGGCTGTTCTTTCTATCGGAAAACCTTGTGCTATCACTAGGATACAAATCTAAAAAGCTCCAACTACTGCTGAAGAGTAAGCAGGCCTGCCTCCCGAACATTACTGTTACCATCTATAAAACAGAAGGCCTTCTTCCCTTATTCACACTATTCAGTCTCTTATTCAGGGAAGGTAGAATGTATAGGTCGGCCAGTGCTATCCCTTTAGAGTGGTGCTAAATCCCAGTTGATATTGCTGTTTGGTAATTATACAAAGAAATATATTTCTCCTTTAGTAGATACTTGTGGTTTTGGTACTGTATTCATCTTGTAACTGCTCATTTAACTGTTAAAGCCCTGGTTCACACTGACTGGGGGAATGAAATTGTGCGAGTTCAGCTGAACTCACACAATTTCATTCCCGCATGTCAGTCCTGATTTCAGGTGCGATTTCAGAGACATCTGTGTGGGTTGTTGCACAGATGTCAATGAAAATTGCACCTGAAATCGCCAAAAGTAGTACAGAAACTACTTTTGGAAATTGGTGCGGCACCGCAAATGCACACCGATTAGGACGGTTCCATTGCCGGCAATTACCCCTGATTTGGCTTGCGATTTGACATGTTAAATCGCATGCCAAATCGCTGCAATGTGAACGAGGGCTTAAGCTGTTTCTTAAGGAGTTCTGCATCTGGGTCTGGATTGCTACCCAAGACCTAGATGTTCAGAACCGCTCAATATACATTACTGCTGTTCTAGTAAAATCCCAGAATACATCTTCATAACTTGTGTCATAGTGTTTGTTTAAGGTGTATCCAAAACCATGTCTGAACCCAGAGTGCCAGTAGGGTTGGAGAGTTCAAGAGGCCAGGGTGATGCAGAGGACCCAGAATTTCAAAGCAGTCCCCAAGGGGGCAGTGCTACACAGGTAATGATCAAATAGAAGCATAGTCAGTAAAACAAGCCAAAGGTCAGTAACGGAAGCGTAGTCGAGGTACAAGCCAAGGGTTAATAACGAGTGGTAGCAAAATATGGAGGGCAGCAAGAAAGACCAGAGTGAGCCTGGCTGAAGAGAGCACAATAATCTGGCAAACAGGAAGTGTAGAGACATGGCTTAAATCAGGAAGTTTATGGGAGGAGCAAAGAGTTCAAGGTTCAAGGCTGGGTTGTCCTATGGATCAGACTGTCCAGTTTCTCAGGTAGCTCAGCGAGAAGAGTCATCGCCAGACACAGCAGAGATCCCAGGATCAAGACCAGGCCCTGACAATGTGTACTAGAAGCTCCTCCTGCTAATTTTTTTGCAGACAGGCTGGAAAAGATCTGGGGCATGTGACAGCTGTATATTCTGAAAAAAAAAAGTACTTTTTAAATTAAAATAAGTCAGTGCCATCATCCATATACATAAAGAGAAGGGATAATGTAAATTAAACAGTGTGTGTTCAGTATCGCTTTAAGGCTCCATCAATAACCTTGCCATTGTATGCACATGTGTTTTCGCTCATTCTGATGTGCATGTCAATGCACAAATGTGTGGACGGAGCCTTACTGTTTTCGAGGTTGAAGCTGTGTGGATTGGTTTTGAACAGAGAATGGTATTTATTTATTTTTTTATTTATTACAGGTACATATATAGTGCTGTCAATTAGACTTGTGCATGGCTAAAAAATTCGTTTTTTTTGGTTTTTCGGAAAATCGGAAATTCAAAAAATTCGGAAATTAAAAATTCGGAAATCCGAAATTTGGAAATTCGCGGTAATTCGGCAACTGCGGTAATTCGGAAATTTGCGGTAATTCGGCAATTGCGGTAATTCGGTAATTCGACAATTGCGATAATTAGGAAATTCGCGGCAATTACGGTAATTCGGAAATTCGGCAATTGGAACAGACGAAAATCCGAAATTCGGAAATCCGAAAATTGGAAAAAATGAAGAATATATGAAATAATAACTAACTAATAACTATTAAATTATAGGTATTAGAATTTCCTTGAAAGTTTGGCTGTTAATGAACTTAAATATGAAATGTAACACTAATAGTCATACTTTCAAGAAAATTTCAATACCTATATTTAATAGTTATTTATTATTATTATTTCAAATATTCTTTTTTATTTCGGAAATAAGAAATTTAAATAATAAGTTATTAATTTATAATTTTTACTTATTATAAATTATAATAAGCTATTATTATTTCAAATGCTTTTCCTTATTTCCGACTTTTGCAGTGTGTGACTGTATATATGCATACTGTATGTATGTATGTGTGTGTGTGTGTGTGTGTGCATACTGGGTGTGTGTATATACTGTGTGTATATTGTATGTATACTGTGTGTTTACATACAATATAAGCACAGTATGTACACACCCAGTATGCACACACACATACATACAGTATGCATATATACAGTCACACACTGCAAAGGTCAGAAATAAGGAAGAACATTTGAAAAAAGAATAGCTTATTATAATTCATAATAAGTAGAGTTGAGCAAACCCGAACTGTAAAGTTCGGGTCCATACCGAACTTTTGGGTGTCCGGGACCCGGACTCGAACCCGGACTTTTCAAAAAAAGTCCGGGTTCGGGTCCGGGGTTCTGGTAATTTTACTAAAAGTTCTAAAAAGTGCTGTAAAAAAGTGCTGTAAAAAAGTCCTGGAAAGTCCTAGAGGTCTGCAAAAGGAAGGGAAATGGGGGTAAGGGTCGAACAAGTGCCCTACAAAGAAATGGGGATAGGGAAATAACTTAAAATAATTTAAAAAATAACATAAAAAAATCAAAAATGGAGGTGGATGTATTGTGGACTATCTTAAAACTGTGTGAGAAAAGTATAAAGTAGCGGGGAGAAGCCATATCACTGTTCTAAGAACATCTGCAAACTGTGTGTGAAAATGATCAATTAGCGGGGAGAAGCCATATCACTGTTCTAAGAACAGTGATATGATATATCACTGTTCTTAGAACAGTGATCTGGCTTCTCCCCTCTAATTGATAGTTTTCACACACAGTTAGAAGATAATTGTAGAACAGTGATATCATATGTAGAACAGTGATATGGAAATAACTTAAAATAATTAAAAAAATAACATAAAAAAATCAAAAATGGAGGTGGATGTGGACTATCTTAAAACTGTGTGAGAGTATAAAGTAGCGGGGAGAAGCCATATCACTGTTCTAAGAACATCTGCAAACTGTGTATGAAAACGATCAATTAGCGGGGAGAAGCCATATCACTGTTCTAAGAACAGTGATATATCATATCCCTGTACTTAGAACAGTGGCCTATAGTTTCCAGGGATATACAGTATCTCACAAAAGTGAGTACACCCCTCACATTTTTTTGTAATTTTTTTATTATATCTTTTCATGTGACAACACTGAAGAAATGCCACTTTGCTACAATGCTGGCAACAAAAGTGAGTACACCCTTAAGTGAAAATGTCCAAATTGGGCCCCAAGTGTCAATATTTTGTGTGGCCACCATTGTTTTCCAGCACTGCCTTAACCTTCTTGGGCATGGAGTTCAACAGAGCTTCAAAGGTTGCCACTGGAGTCCTCTTCCACTCCTCCATGATAATATCACAGAACTGGTGGATTTTAGAGACCTTGCGCTCTTCCACCTTCCGTTTGAGGATGCCCCACAGATGTTCAGTATGGTTTAGGTCTGGAGACATGCTTGGCCAGTCCATCACCTTTATCCTCACCTTCTTTAGCAAGGCAGTGGTCATCTTGGAGGTGAGTTTGGGGTAGTTATCATGTTGGAATACTGCCCTATGGCCCAGTCTCCGAAGGGAGGGGATCATGTTCTGCTTCAGTATGTCACAGTACATGCTGGCATTCATGGTTCCCTCAATGTACTGTAGCTCCCCAGTGCGAGCAGTACTCATGCAGCCCCAGACCATGACACTCCCACCACCATGCTTAACTGTAGACAAGACACACTTGTTTTTTTACTCCCAACCTGGTTGACCCTTGATACCATCTGAACCACATAAGTTTATCTGGGTCTCATATGACCACAGGACATGGTTCCAGTAATCCATGTCCTTAGTCTGCTTGTCTTCAGCAAACAGTTTGTGTGCTTTCTTGTGCATCATGTTTAGGAGAGGCTTCCTTCTGGGACGACAGCCATGCAGACTGATTTGATGTAGTGTACGGCATATGGTCTGAGCACTGACAGGCTGACCCCCCACCCCTTCAACCTCTGAAGCAATGCTGGCAGCATTCATATGTTTATTTCCCAAAGACAACCTCTGGATATGATGCTGAGCATGTGCACTGAACTTCTTTGGACGACCATGGCAAGGCCTGTTCTGAGTGGAACCTGTCCTGTTAAACAGCTGTATGGTCTTGGCCACCATGCTGCAGCTCAGTTTCAGGGTCTTGGCAATCTTCTTATAGCCTAGGCCATCTTTATGTAGAGCAACAATTCTTTTTTTTTTCAGATCCTCAGAGAGTTCTTTGCCATGAGGTGCCATGTTGAACTTCCAGTGACCAGTATGAGAGAGTAAGAGCGATAACACCAAATTTAACACACCTGCTCTCCGTTCACACCTGAGACCTTGTAACACTAACAAATCACATGACCCCGGGGAGGGAAAATGGCTAATTGGACGCAATTTGGACATTTTCACTTAGGGGTGTACTCACTTTTGTTGCAAGCAGTTTAGACATTAATGGCTGCGTGTTGAGTTATTTTGAGGGGACAGCAAATTTACACTGTTATACAAGCTTTACACTCACTACTTTACATTGTAGCAAAGTGTCATTTCTTCAGTGTTGTCACATGAAAAGATAAAATAAAATATTGCCAAAAATGCGAGGGGTGTACACAATTTAGGGAGATACTGTTTCTTGGTTCTTTTTTATATAGTGGTGCTACATTGGTTTTTCTCCAATTAGCTGGTACCATACCAGTAAGTAGACTGTTCGTAAAAATTAGGTACAGTGGTCTGGCAATTTATTGACTGAGTTCCTTAAGGACCCTCGGGTGCAAGCCATCTGGTCCCGGTGACTTATTAACGTTACGTTTTTCAAGTCTATTGCTAATTTTATCCTCAGTTAGCCATGAGGGTGCTTCATGTAATGTGTCGTGAGGACCTACATTGTAGTTTTGAATATTTGAGCGCCCCATTTGCTTCGTGAATACTGAGGAGAAAAATATGTTTAACACCTTTGCCATTTTTCCATTCTTGGTAATCAGATTCCCTTCATCATTTTTTATGGGACCAATATGATCTGACCTTCCTCTCTTACTATTTATATACTTAAAGAATTTCTTGGGATTCTTTTTACTCTCCTCAGCTATGTGTCTTTCATGTTCTATCTTAGTCATCCTGATTGCACCCTTACATTCCTTATTGCATACCTTATAAAGCTGGAGTGCCGACAGAGACCCCTCAGCCTTGTATTTCTTGAAGGCCTTCTCCTTTGACTTTATATAGTATGTGCTTTTACGTCGGAGTTAAGCCATCCTGTTTTTTTATTAGCTCTTCTAAATTTATTTCCCTTTGGGATACACTGGCTAATACCTTTGTTTAGTATGTCCTTGAAGCACTCCCATTTTTCCTCCGTGTTCATTGTTCCGAGAATTTTATCCCAACTAACATCTTCTAGCAAGGAGCGTAGATTATGGAAGTTGTCTCTCTTAAAATTCAGTGTCTTTGTATTCCCCTTATGTTTCCTATTTGTGTGACTTACACTGAAACTAATTGACCTGTGATCGCTATTTCCTAGATTGCCACTTACTTCCACATCTGTGATCAAGTCTGGGTTGTTAGGAATCAGAAGGTCTAATAATGTTTTTTTTCTAGTTGGTGCATTTACCATCCTACCTATGAAATTGTCCATTTAGGAAATGTCGAGCCTTAGCTGAATGTGCAGTGCCTTCAGCCCAGTCTATATCTGGATAGTTAAAATCCCTCCATTATAATGACACTTCCCATCTTTGCCACACTGTAACAGGA
>BLSH010364363.1:1839275-1854502 GCA_018402905.1 Glandirana rugosa | reverse complement strand
CCCGTCCTCTCCAATTTGGTTGAGTAAGTGGAATGGTTGGTAAATCACCGCCCGGTACGTAATTCCCACGTACCCACGGTGGGGGGGTAGGGACGGCGTCGAAAGGATGGGTACGTGGGCCGGGGAAAGTCCTGCGGCCTGTGTACCTAAGGATACCGCCCCGCCCTCCTTCACAAAAAAAATTCTTGGACTGATCTCGGGCTCCGAGATTATCCGAAGTTTTTCCCCTCCCGAGTCCCGTGTCTCTAGGGTGGGTTAACACACTGGTATCGTTTCCTTAATAATGATAAAAGTGTGACGTCCCGGAGGGGTGGTGAGAAACAGGTCTCACCGACCTGCCTCCTGATTGGTGGGGAGGCCCTGCAGTGTGAAAATAGTAATAATTCCTTTGCTATGGTCACACAATTGGGTGGGATCTCTGTGCCCTGAGCCCTCCCCTTTTTGAAGCCTATTAGAGCCTCGGGCTCTAGTCAGGTTCTTAAAAAAAACACTTCCTCCCGCCCCGCCATAGGAATCCATGTGTCCGGCGTCCTGAAAGGGGCCGGGTGCATGGGTAGGAAAGCTGCGGCAGGGATGGGGGGGTGGCACCCATGCACCCTTAATGCATGGCCCGCCACTAAATGGTTGGTAAGGTGAATGAGTTGGTTTAACCTCTCCTGCCCTCTGATGCCACCACCGTTTTCTGGTGTTGTGGGGGTACTTGCAGCAGAGGGACATGTCATATCCACTCACCAGGAGCGCCGTCTATACCCACCCATTCTGCCCCCTCCTCCATTCATAGAACCTGTGCCATACCTTCCATAATGAAAATCTCTCTACCAGTGGAGGAGGGGGATGGATGAAAGGTGGGTGAACACAGGAGGCCATTCACACAGCACCTTGTATTTTTCTGAATGAGTGCAAGGTGTTCTCTGATTGGATGAGGTGGGTAGTGACATCATAATCCCTACCTCATCCAATCACAGTATGATTTGCATTCATTGAGAAGAATACAAGGTGCTGTGTGATTGGTGGCAGTGCTGGGTGAATGAGCTGTGATCACTATGGAGCCCAGGACTGGGAATAAACATGGCGATCTATATAATAGGGGGGGTAGAGGGACCCCACACCCATCTCCTCCCCCATAGATCGCAGTGTACGGCCCCGGTCACACATCAGAGGCCACGGAGCAGACACCGAGCTCCGGACCGACCGACCGACACACTGTGTGCGGGGGGGGGGGGTGTTATATCGCAGATACGTGTGTGACCGGGACTCGTGTTGTTCTATCACACAGGGGCTCAGCTTTATGTGCACACTCCATATCATGCCCTGATGTAAATGTTGGCATAGCTAGACTCGTGTGTATGATATGATGAATGGTGTCACTCCGGTGCCCCCCCCTCCCATAATCCGGGTATAGTGGTACAGTCTGAGCCAGGCGGCTCAGTGATCAGTAGTGAGGGAGGGCAGAACAGTGCGGAGGAGGAGGGGAGCCGGGGAAGGCTCAGTGTCAGGAGGATACCCACCGAACACACCGCCCGCCCGGGACCCGCTGACTGATGGACTGCACAGAGCCGGGAGAGGTGAAGTGACGGAGCCCCGCATCCATATCTCCGGCCCTGATCATCTCACCCGGTACTACCAGCCGACCATCACATTCTATGCTCCCTATCACTGATCCCTCCATGGGCACTGCGATCTTCTATCAGTCCGGCTACTGATACCGCACAGGTGCAACTTCCTCCATACCGACCTCTCATCTCTACTCTATAACCCAACTATCCCTCACCGACACCATCTGATCACTGTGCCAACCTACCACCATCTGATCACTGTGCCACCCTACCACCATCTGATCACTGTGCCAACCTACCACCATCTGATCACTGTGCCAACCTACCACCATCTGATCACTGTGCCAACCTACCACTATCTGATCACTGTGCCAACCTACCACCACCCTACTCATCACCACCATCCAAAGACTGTGCCAACCTACCACCACCTTACTCCTCACCACCATCCAAAGACTTTGCCAACCTACCACCATCTGATCACTGTGCCAACCTACAACCACCCTACTCCTCACCACCATCCAAAGACTGTGCCAACCTACCACCAGCTTACTCCTCACCACCATCCAAAGACTTTGCCAACCCACCACCATCTGATGGCTGTGCCAACCTACCACCACCCATTATAACCAGACTCCTCATTGCCATCTGATCACTGTGCCAACCTACCAGCACCCTACTCCTCACCACTATCTAAGGACTGTACCAAACTACCACCACCCCTTTTAACCAGACTCCTCACCACCATCTGATGACTGTGCCAACCTGCCACCACCCCTTATAACCAGACTCCTCACCACCATCTGATGACTGTGCCAACCTGCCACCACCCTTTATAACCAGACTCCTCACCACCATCTGATGACTCTGCCAACCTACCACCACCCCTTAAACCTACTGCTCACCACCATCTGATGACTGTGCCAACCTCCCACCACCCCTTTTATCCTACTGCTCACCATTGCCTGATTTGTACTCACCGTTGACAACCCTACTACTGATCACCATCTGACAATAGTACCAACCTCTGGGCACCCCTTGAAACCTACTAGTCGCCATCGTCTGTACCAACCTCCAGTCACCCAACTCCTCACCACCATCTGATCACTGTACCAACCTCCCACCACCCTTTATAGCCCAACTCCTCACCACCATCTAAAGACTGTGCACCATCTGACGATTTCTCCAACCTCCAGGCACCATGGAAAACCCTACTCCCCATCATCTGATTGTACCAACCTCTGATAACCCAACTTCAGACCATCACCATCTAATGATTGTGCTAACCTCTCATCACCCATTATAACTCCACTCCTGACCATAATCTAGTAATTGTACAAACCTCTAATCTACACAGTATAAAAACACTACTACTGACCATCATATGATTGTGCCAACCTCTGATCTTTACATTATAACCCCACTCCTAACCATCTTAATGATTGTGTCAACCTCTGATCACCCATTATAGTCCTACTTCTTACCATCATCATCTTATTGTGCCAACCACCGATCTACACATTATCAGCCTGACCATCATCTGAATGTACCAACCTCTGCTAACCATACTTCTGAGCAGCATCATCTGATTGTATCAACCTCTGATCTACACATTCAGTGCTGGTTCACACCAGTGCAACTTCTGATGTGACTTGCGTTGCATGACAAGGGAAATCACATTATAGTCAATGGTGCCCATTCTCATCAATGCGACTCAGCACTGCGCGACTTTTGAAAAGGTTTCTGTGCTACTTTTGGTGCAATTTGCCCCCACAGAATATGCAAAGTTGCACTACATAATCGCATTGTAGCAGTGTGAACCAAGCTTCAAACCCTACTCCTGACCATTACCTAGTGGTTGTGCCTACCCATGCTAACTCGTTCTAACCGTACTGATTATCATCATCATCTGATTGCGTAAACATCTGATCACTTGTTATAACCGTACTCCTGATCATCATCATCTGATTGTATCAACCATTGATCTATACCAAGGTTTCTCAACCTTTTCAACACAGAGGAACCCTTTAAATAACTTTCTGGTCTCAGGGGACCCCTCCTAAAAATGACTATATCTACAACTCATGATACATTAGTGTGATGGTCAATGGGAAGAATGCTCCTTATACTTGTGGTCATTGGGAAGAATTACCCCCTTACAGATAGATAAAAAGATCAATGGTGTCATTGGGAATTTATCTGAGAGGTAGAAATTGACCATTGCTCAAGGAACCCCTAGCAACCTCCTGGAGGAACCCAATGGCTCCATGGAACCCTGGTTGAGAAACCCTGATCTACACATTCAAACTGTACTCCTATCATCATCTAGTGATTGCGCCAACTTCTGATCATCCCGTATAACTCTACTCCTGACCACCATCATCCTCTAGTAGTTGTGCCAGTCTGATTCCTATTCTTGACCATCTTCCTCATCTTGTGCCAACCTGTGATCACCCATTATAACCCTGTTCCTGACCAGCATCATGTGATTGTGCCAACCTCTGATCGCCCATTAACCATACTCCTGACCATTATCTAGTAATTGTGCCAGCCTCTGATTACGCTTTAAAACCATGTTCTTGACCATCATCATCTGACTGTGCCATCCTCTGATCACCCTGTTCCTGACCACCATCATCTGGTAACCCAGCCCTGTCACATCCTTCTGGTTATACAATACCCAGACACATCCTGTCATTCTATTCTACTCTACTTTGTTCTATTTAGCCGGCCTCTTGAGTGCCATTTAAATTCCATCCATCCCCCTTGTAGCATGGATCCTGTGCTTTAGTGTCACTTGACATCTGCTACTCGATCAGCAGTGTGATTACCTCATTCACTTGTTCATTTCTATATCTGTATCACAACCCACTTTGGTGTGACATAATCCCCCCTCCCATCTCACCAGTACTGGGTAATTATTTTGTTTTCTGTCTTGCATACCGCTTTCTTCTTTTACCGCTGCTTACGCCCTGTTCAACTTGTGGATTGCCACCCCGTTCAATGTTTTCTGAGCACTTTTCCTCCTGAAGCTCTTGCTGATCAGCGATATACAGTGCAGTCTTTTCTCCATGACTGTCAGTGCCTGCGATTCATAGAGGTCTGAGTCTTAAACTGGAGCCAGGCTTAACTGCATGTTCACTCTTCCTATATTTTTTTTATATTGTATTTATGTATGCATTTTTATTTCTTGTTAATGACAGTGTGTGTTTGTTTTTTCCCCCATCAGATCACCATTTCTGATTGTTTATAAGGCTTCATCGTGAGGCACAGCACAGTCCCAGCACCATGTCCACCGTTCAGACCACTGTATCAGACCTCCGATCCAGGGCTGGCGGTAAGTCTTTCTCTCAGATGATATTTTCATTCTAGGTTCAAATGTTTGAATTATTCAGAGATCACTTTGTCAGTTTGCACAAATACTCTCAAATATTGATATTTTCATCGTTTTTTTATGTTAAAAGGAAACCTTTGCTGAGAGCAGTGCATTGGCTGCCATTGCTGACCTAAAAATACTACTTGATTGGCTGTTTCCTTAAAGCAGAACTACACTTCTTTTTACTTAATTTTTAATAGTCAAAGCAAACTCCCCCATTCATCCATGTCTCCATGCTTTATTTTGTTGAGAAATCGCTTTGAAAAACACCTCCTTGCATCGTTGGCTGTGGTCTTCTTGAGTAAGGGCAGATGATTCATGTAGCATTTACTTCCTGGAATACATCTGCCCTTAGCTCAGGCATACAGGCAGGAGGGTGTACCAACCTTCAACAATCCTACTCCTGTCCATCATCTGACGATTATACCAACCTCCGACCACCTCTTATAACCTCCTCCTGTCCACCATCTGACGATTGTAACCACCTTCGACCACCCTACTCCTGACCACCATCTGACAATTGTACCAACCTGTGGGCACCCCTTAAAACCAGACTCTTCACCATCATCTGCACCAACCTTCGGTAACCCAACTCCTCACCACCATCTGATGACTGTGTCAACCTCTGACCGCCCCTTTTAAACCTCCTCCTGACCATCATCTGATGACTGTGCCAGCCTCCCACCACCCCTTCTTATAACTTCCTCCTGGCCACCATCTGATGACTGTGCCAACCTCTGACCACCCCTTATAACCTGCTCCTGACCATCATCTGATGACTGGGCTAAACTCCCACCACCCCTTCTTATAACCTCCTCCTGGCCACCATCTGATAACTGTGCCAACCTCTGACCACCCCTTATAACCTTATAGCTTAGCTGAGAAAACCCCTCCTCTCCTGAAGACTCCTGGGATGTATGATATAATTTGCCTAGGGAAGAAACCATGCAGTGACTGAAGAAATATAAAAAAGAAAGTTTAAAACAAGTAAATATGATATACTTTTCCATCTGTTTACTAATGCTAGCAGCATAAGAATTAAAAATAGTCAGTGTTGATTGAGCGAGTGAAGTTCCGCTTAAAAAACTGTCTGACTTGCAACGAACATAGAGGTAGAGAAGTCCAGACTTCTTATCTTCATACTTGTTCTGGGTCACTGGAGATGGCCATGTAGGGCTTGATTTTTCTCTCGTTCAGCCATTTGGATGGAGGGATCGTCACTGCTGGCTATTGTATTTAGCAGTCATGGGGACTACAGTGGTGCAGCTGAACAGTGACTGCATTTGATTGGATGCAGTTACTGTTTGGCTGATAATTTTCCTCCCAGCCCAGTTGATTTCTAAACCTATTTTTGTCATGCTAGGCGCTACTGGTAGGGCCTGAATTATGACAGATTCCTACTGAAACTTGAGCATCCGTCGCTGACTTAGAAATCTTAGAAGCCGCTGGGTTAAAATGACAGCCAGGCAGCTAACATTTTTAGAAGATGGCAGCCAACATATTTCTAACAGACCATGTTGTGGAACTTCAATCTCAATCAACATTGATCATTTTTTTTAATCCTTATGCTGCTAGCATTAGTAAATAGATAGGAAAGCATATCATGTTTACTTGTGTTAAACACATTTTTTTTCCTGGTTTCCTAGACAAATGATCTCATACATCCCAGGAGTCTTGAGGAAGAGCTTTCTCAGCTAGGCACACCCTCCAGCCTACATGGCTGAGTTAAGGGCAGATGGATTCCAGGAAGTAAATGCTACATTAACAATCAGCCCTTACTCAAGATGGCCACAGCTGTAAATGCTGGGGTGGGGGGTTCTAAGTGATCTCTCAGCAAATAAAGCATAGAGTCATGGATGGATGGGAGAGTTTGCTTTGAATATTAAAAATGAATTGAATAGCACTTTTGTTTTGTGGTGCTTAGATACAATGTAGTTCTGCTCTAATATTGTATTGTGTATAACTGTCATGTTTCATTTCCAAACACAATTTCTTTTGATCTGTGTCTACTGTCATGCACAGAGTTGAATGTGCACCTCTGCTCATCAGTCGTGTCACACGCTATGGGGAGATGGGCCCAAGGGATTCGGTGACTTGCAGACACTTGTCTGCTATGATGGGAAATGTGGCGGTTGGGGCTAGCGCTAGGTGACTACAGCTTACACATTATTGTAATTTATACTGCCTTACAAAATAGCCCTGTGTCCTATATAAGGGACTTGAGGGGCTGATCAGTTTATAATAAATAGGCAGGACATGGCTCTGAAATGTCGTTTCTATAATAAGAAGTTCCAGTGATCCTGTTGATTCATGGCTCACACGGATAATCAGAATGATCTGTACGTTGTTTGGCACAGCAGTGTTTGCTTTTCCTATGTATAGCCAGTCTTGTCAGCCTAGTGGAAGCCTTCCGCCTTGCTGTTTATCTGATCTTGTGCAATGACACCTCGGTTTAATCTGTTGGCATCCACGGCGAGCCTCTTTCCTTGGTGTACTTACCTTTCTGTTTCCTCCTCTTTGCTAATTGATGGTCTATTAAGGGTGGTCATTAATACTGCAGTGCATTAATTATCTTGTGGCACGTATTGTTTTTAGCACCACTTGAGATGGTAATCGTGCCCGGTTTTGGCAAGAATTTGTGTCGATGAATGAGTTAATTTATGGCCGGTTTTTATAGCATGTCGCAGTGCAGGGCTGGCTCAGATATGTTTGCAATTGTCACAGTTCACACCTAGCATTGCGCTCAGAGTTTCTTATATAGGCCGCTGCAAAGTGCAGAAACCTGTAGCCTGCAGTAAGGTTTTAGTTCACTTTGGTCAGGTCAGTAAAGGGTTAATTGTTGGCTATAGAATGCTCTTTTCTTATTCGAGGGTCATTCTACTGCAGACTACTTCTGGGTTCTCTCTCTTGCTTTTGCATCTTTAGCATTATAGTGAACACAGCATTAACAGTCAGAGTCCTGCTGCAGCAATAAGAGTGAGAATCCCAAGGGAGGTCTCAACTCTGCAACAGATACTAGAAGCTATAATGGTTCATTCCGCCTTCTAGCATCTATAGGTTTTGGGTCAGTCTGCCAGAAGTGGGGTTTTTCTATTTTGTGAGCACCCACCCATTGACATTATTTATTCAGTAGAGATCACTGAACCATTAGTTAGCAGTGTCCATATGCAGCAGGTAGCTTGACCAGAACATATCAAGAATGAATTTGCTTTCTTGATGTTCTGTTTTTTCTGGGGAGCTTTGCTTTTCGTTAACCCCATTCCCCATTTTCTTCTTCTTCTTTTTTTTTTTTTTTTTTTTTTTTTGTTTTATTTATTTATTTACACTTCACATATGTACCCAGCATAGATGTGCACAGCCTATTGCATTAGGGTGTGCACCACAAGAGATAGGTGTCAGTAGTTTATTTTTATTTTTACAATTTTTTTTTTTTTGTTTTTGTATTCTTTTTTTACAATATTCTACAATATTTATTTATTTATTTATTTATTTATTTATTTATTTATTTATTTATTTTTTTTTGAGGGGCTTTGGTCAAATATCAGAGGTGTAAACAGACCCCTGATGTCTTACTTTCGAGACAGAGAAAGGGACTGAGGGCAGAGATTCCCCAGTCCCTTTCTCTGCAGCCAGGGGAATCTCCACAGTACAGGGTGATTAGTTTGTGCCCAGGCACACCTTCCACCCTATGGTACCCAGTGTGTGAGCCCAGCATTGTCCTGCTGTGATTCACTGTCCCACTATCACACTGAATCCTGCACCACCATCTTGATTACTGACATCATTGGGAGACCACTGCCTCTTCCTGTTTCAGGCAGACCAGCCCCCCGATGAGCTGCCAAGTCCACCCTTCTCCATCCTCTACATGGAACCTGAAGCATTATGGGATATGTGCCCTGCATTCTCGCTATGCAAGTATGGTGATTGGGGACAAGTAGAAAAAAAAAATTGATGAAATCAATTTTTTTTATATTTTACAATGCTGGTGGGGAGGGAAATACTATGATGCCTAGTGCATGTCTAGGGGAAGGTCTGCTTTTGAAGCTGAAATTCAGGAATTGCAGCCATTTTAAAAATGCTGCTTTTATAAGGTGTTAAAATCAAGTAGTAAAACCTGTGTTTTTAGCTTAACACATTGAGCACAATAAAATAAACATCCCTAAGAAAACTATTTATTTGGCACTTGCAGTTTACGACTTTCAGTGCTGTTGACTCCTGCACTCTCAGCGCTGCTTCCTTGAAGATCTACACTTCACAGGAAAGATATAATAGTGGACAGTGCAGTCTCCAGCCAGTCTGTTCGCAAGGAGGGAGGAGCAGGACAGTGCCCTGCCCATCCAAGGCTATGGGCTGTGTGTTTCTATTGATGCACGCAGTGTATGGAGACACAACTTTAGTCCCTGCATGCTAGGGTGGCTCCATAGAACGCTGCAAAACAAAGGATCCACCCAGAAACAGTACTGCTGGAGCATGGTCATGGCACCAGCTTAAAGCCTAACTTCAGGTTTACTATGACCTTAAATAGTTTAGACCAAGCTGAGGGTTTGATATCACTTCAAGTTCAATAAGGTGTATGGCACTTTCTCTCCTTTTTTAAATTTTTACTGAGCACTGGGAGTGTAGCTATCACTTTGAAAGGAGAGCTGCAGCTTCTGTGTTCTTGCCTGCCCCTCCTCTTCACTGTAGTGCTAATTTCATTGGCAAAAATATTTGTCATATTTTTCGTCAGCTGCATGTTTTCATTGATGAAAGCTAAACGAAAATAAAATTAGGACAAAGTCATTTGATGAAAATTATGATGAAAATCAATTCCAATTTTCATCAATGAACGAAAATGCTAGGGAGGGACATTTTACCCACCTGAACATCTGCTTTCCTCTGAGCTCCACCTGTCTTTTAAAGCCCCGGCCCCTTACCTCTATCGGCAAGCTGTATTGGCTGAGAGACACAGACTCCCATTGCATTGATTTTTTTTTTTCCTTTCCCTTTCCTATGCAGTTCCACACATTAGATTCATTTGCACTATCTCTTTGGTGCCCTCTGCTGGCCTTTTCTAAATCAGCAACTTAATTCCATCCCCAGCCTATAATAGCACACATAGGCATGCGCAGGGGGTGTGCCGGGTGTGCCTGGGCACACCCTAATAACACTGTGTGGCACATATTTCCTCTGCTGATATTTCACCAAAGCCCCCCAAAGGGGCTCCTAAAAAATGGTAAAAAATAATAAAAAAATAAAATAATAAAGATAAAATAATCCTGACACTTTCCACTGCCCTACTGACACCGTCCACTGCTCTACTAACACTGTCCATGTTTTAATACATTTGGGGTGCACACCCTAATGCAATAGGCTGCGTACGCCTATGATAGCACATTAAAGTTTAACCGCTTAAGGACTGCCCCATAGCACATTTACTGTTACAGGGCTGCCCTCCTGTGCAGAATCATGTATATATGTTATTCTGCACTACTGCCTAGGGGTGCGTGCGTGGCACCAGTGGCCCGCTTCTGCTGTGATTACTCACAGCAGAAGCCGATCTGTGGCTGTCAGGCACCTGTCGATCGTCAGGCAGAGACACAGAGAATAAAATCTATCATTTCCCTGAGTAAAAGCAGCACACACTGTACAGTAAAACACTAGGCTAGGCACACAGTTGACCCTTTGATCGTCCTAGATGTTCAACCCTTTCCCAGCCAGTGTCCTTACAGTGACCGTGCATATTTTTAGCACTGATCACTGTATTAGT
The DNA here is from genome assembly GCA_018402905.1 of Glandirana rugosa. Lineage (NCBI taxonomy): Eukaryota > Metazoa > Chordata > Amphibia > Anura > Ranidae > Glandirana > Glandirana rugosa. The sequence continues at coordinate 1,843,821 of BLSH010364363.1, read as the reverse complement.
GTCACTGGTTCCCAGAAAGTGTCAGTTAGTGTCCGACTGTTCGCTGCAATATCGCAGTCCCGCTGTAAGTGGCAGTGTGACACCGCTGCCATATATATGCTGACAGCAAACCTTCCAGTGGTTGTAAAGCCTAACACTAACTTTTTAAGAACATTCCCTCCCCCCCCCCCCTCCTCCTACCTATCCTGCATACCCTGTATAAAAAAGTCTGTTTACTTAGCTCATTTTAATCTGCTCCAGGCCAGTCACGTGATCCTGAAACCCTGGTTCTGCTGTGTAAGAGAGCGCTTGACAACAGCTGTACATTTTGGGAGCTGCGGTCTCATCCATAAGATTCCATGGCCCAGTCATTGGTGGCGCTCCCTCCATGCCCCTGCAGCAGCCGCTCACTGACAGGGGAGCTGGAGCTGCAGGATCAAGGGACCGGAGCCAATTAAAATTTTGGTTTTAAGATTTGTTGTTTGCCACTTTATACAAGCTGTTGAAAGATTTTAACAAGCCTCAAGAAGCTTGTGTAGCTGCAGTATGTGTAGCTGCTGACTTTTAATATTTAAAGGGGCGGGCAGGCCTCCGCTTTAAAGAGGAAGTGAAGCCTGATGGGTTTTACTTCCTCTTTAGTAACGTGCAAAGTAAAAGCATAATGGACTAGTATGTACTGCATACCAGCCCAATTATGTGCCACTTACCTGCAAACGACACCCGTGCTGTCCCCTGTGCAGGCCACATCCATCTTCGCCCCTCTTCCTTCAGGGGCCGCGGACTCCGGCTCTGTGACTGGCCGGAGTCGCGTGATGTCACTCCTGTGCATGCGTGTGGAAGCCGCCAATCATGGCACAATCCTAGTGAAGGAACGGCACGTTGGCCCATTTCTTCACTGTGCATGCGCTGATGACGTTGGCGCAAGCGTATACAGAGAATATCTCCTAAACCAGGGATATGCAATTAGTGGACCTCCAGCTGTTGCAGAACTACAAGCCCCATGAGGCATAGCAAGACTGACAGCCACAAGCATGACACCCAGAGGCAGAGGCATGATGGGAGTTGTAGTTTTGCAACAGCTGGAGGTCCACTAATTGCATATCCCTGTCCTAAACTGTGCAAATGTTTAGGAGATATTATTGGTACCTACAGGTAAGCATTATTATAGGCTTTCCTGTAGGTTAAAGTGATTTTAAAGGGTTTACAACCACTTTAGGCCTCATGTACACTGCTGCTGGTAAACAGACGTTTGGGAGAAGATGGGCGTCTATTTCAGCTGTCCCTGAAATCTCCTCTGTTATCTTATCAGTACATGTACACAGGGTTGTTTACAGTCGTTTCTAGGCAGTTGAGTTTAGAAGCTTTTTTTGGAACCCAAAAAAATGCGTTTGGATGGAAGTTCAGAGGCATTTGAACCGGCAAATGCCTGCAACAGCTTGTAAACGCGCCTAAACGAGGTAACTCTCATTTAGCAGACGTTTGTTTACAGGTGTTTTCATTAAAAAACAAAAACGCTACTAGATGCAAACTCGGCTAAACACAGCATGTAAAACGAGGCTAAATGACTGTTTTTAAGCGTCGGCTTCTAGCTGTCAAAAAAATGTTCAGGAGAGGTTAAAAAAGCGTCCTGTGTACATTAAGCCTTAGGCTCCATTTACACCGGATGCTTTATCAACCTCCCCTGAACGTTTTTTTTTTTTTTTTGACAGCTAGAAGCCAGCGTCTAAAACGGCCGTTTTGCATGCCGCGTTTAGCTGCGTTTTGCCACGTTTTCGTCTAGGAGCGTTTTTTTTTTTTTTTTTTTTTTTTTTTTTAGACTGGAAACGTCTATAAACAAAACGGTTCTAGACGCAAGTTACCGCGTTTACCAGCTGTTTGGCATTTCAAATGCCTCTGAAGTGGCGTCTGAACCCAATTTTTTGCGTTCCAAAAAAAGCCTTTAAACTCAACTGCCTGGAAACGACCTTAAACGACCCTGTGTAAATGTACTGATAAGATAACATAGAGGAAAGTTCAGGGGCAGCTGAAAAAAATGCCCGAATGCCTCAAAACATTCGTTTACCAGCAGCAGTGCAAATGAGGCCTAAATTTCTTCACAATGCTTGGAGCTCAGAGATGAGTGATGGCTTGTATTTACTGTGCTTTTCCTGAGTATGTAAATACTTTACTGTGCATGATCTGGGCATAAACACACACCCCACAGGTTGAACTGGATAGACTGGTGTCTTTATTCAACCTTACCAACTATGTAAGTTCACTTTAGGGCCAGTTCACATTGCTGTGATGCAGGAACCCTGCGAATCCACTGCGGGTTCCCGCATCGCATGTCTCCCAGCGGCAGTTCACACTGCTATATGCGAACTGTGGGGAGTGTCAATACAATGTTAATGACACCCCCTAAATCAGTTTGCATATCGCTCTGCGAACTCGCACAGGAATCGGATCGCATGGTGTGAACCACCATGCGATCTGATTCTGACCCTGCAAAAAAAAAAAAAAAAAAAAGGGTCCTGTGCAAGTTTGCTCCGATTGCGATGCAAATTCAGCCATACTATCTCTATGGCTGAATTTGCATCGCACAGAGATCGCATGTGATTCACACCGCAGTGCGGTGCGAATCCTATGCGATCTCCATGTTAGGAGCCATGTGAACCGGCCCTTAAAGTGGAACTATTATCTTGCAATAAAAATTTTATATATTTTATTATTTATTTTTTTGCAGAAAACACACTGTACATCTATTCTGCAAAAAACATTTCTTATATTGCACTTCCAACATTTAACTGTATATTGACACGGAGATGCACAGCTCAGGGTAGTTTCTCGGCATGACTCAGGGCCGGGATGAATTAACTTCCGTGCATGGGCGATGCGTCATCCTGGACCTGCCAATCAAGATGGTTAGTAAGTCTGAACCCGAGAGATGTAAGCAGCCGCGAGGAAGCCTGTGTACATTGCATTGCTGTAGGGCAGGTGATTACACAAAGCCTTCGTTCCACTTTAACAACTTTTATAATAGTTTTCTTTTAAAGCTGAACTTTAGGCAAACTGCCATCTAAACAGATGAAGTTCAAACTACTGCAGTTGTAACCAATATTGTCATTACATCAGTGTGTCTCTTATGTACATGTGTTTCATAATCTCAGCTGAATTCCCAGTGTTATTTAAAACCATAATATTCATTTATTGTGCATTAAAACCACATACAAAACCATGAACTATTTGGGTGCTCAAAAGACAAGCCAGTATCAGGTTTTAATATCCTCAAGTCATTCTGACTTTGAACTATTTTTTTATCAGTGGCATCATTCTTGGGCTTCATGCACAAGGCAGCATGATGGATGATCTGCCATACACTCAGCCGGATTTCCCCACCCAGGATCCACAGGTGCTGCACTCAGCCACCCCTAGCAATCAGTTGTACGCCCCTACATGTGTAAACGCAGGCATATGTGCGGCGTGCAATTTTGGACACACGGAAGCTGCATCCAGCGTCTTTGGCCTATAAGCATGTGCTTGTTTTTACAGGTAGCTGTGTATGGGCGCAGCACCTGTGGATCCTGGGTGGGGAAATACACTCAAATAAAACAGCCGCTTGATGCAGTGTGCACATGTAACCTTATAATACTGTGTACAACATTTCCATTGTGCGCATTTCAATTTCTGTTGCTAGATTCTGCTGTTGGGGCAGAGCACCCCTCCTCATAGTAATGATGTCCTATCTGGCAGTTTATGGTAAGTTGTACAGCACAGCTCTGCAATGGATTTTAACACACGTTGCATTGCAGTTTTTTATTATATTATTTTTATTTTGTGCGTGTGAACTAAATCCATAGGAAATAAGGCTATTTGTGATCCAACACAGTTCAACACTGCCGGTATGAACGAGCTCTTGCATACATTATTATTATTATGTAGTAACTACGTATGATTTTTTTTTTTTTTTAATTAGACCGGGATTTCCTCTAAAATGTCATTTGATACAAAGGTTCACACTGTTGCATTTTGTGCATGCAACATTTGCTTGGGCACAGCAGCCCATTTATTTGAATGGCCTATTGTACTGTATGTGAGGAATGCAGACGCTGCCTCACAGAAACTGCATGGTGCTTTTGTCCCATGCGGCTTCATGTGCCTGAAAACATGGTGCGTTTTCTAATGCATAGGAAGAATTAATGACACCCCCTTGCATCTGCAAAAGAGTAGTGCGTTTTGGCTGTGGATGCGGGAATGTGTGCGATTTTTACACGCTGGATCACCAGAACAGGAATACAGGAGAAATCTTCCAATGGGGATTCTAGTTCTGGTGACCCTGATGATCAGGAGTTTTCTCACCTTGGAGGCATTTCTCTCGCTTCCTCTTGTGGCTGTAGGACAGGAAGTGCAGTAGTAGGGGTTGGTCCACACTGCTATGCGCACCAAGGGCCAGGAGTTGACTGCTAACCATGGTGCACTGTAATGCACCTGCATTAAAGCACATCACAATGCATGGATGCATATGCGCTGTGTTTAAAATGTTGCAGGTCTGTGTGTGTGTGTGTGTGTGTGTGTGTGTGTGTGTGTGTGT